>CM048848.1:66984805-67054805 GCA_026545225.1 Cornus controversa | reverse complement strand
ATTACGTGGTTAATTAATTGTTAAGCATGATTATATAGCAATTGCATGCTTATGTGTGTGGGTTTCGGGACCACTTTAAAAGTACCTTAGGACCATAGTGGGATGGAACCAAGGTTCAAGTAATTTTTCAGAATTTTTATGAAAAGTTACTATTCATGATTCGGGTTTTTCGAAAAAATAGTTTCGGATCACTTAAGTGACATAGGGGTATGAATGAACTTAGAGGGGCTTTAGTGAAGTTTGTTGAAATGAGGGAGTGCCATTTTGCGATTAAATGGAAGCAGAAAAGGGTAGAGGAGCAAAACTAAAGAGATGAGGGGCTAATGTGCAATTTTGGAAACTTTTTCTATAAATATCCTAAAATGGTTGACTTGGTCATAACCCAAATCAGATTTCTCTCTCTCTAGATCTATTCTATAGCTCTTTCCTCTCCCCTCTTTCATCTTTTTGGTTGATCTTAGTTTTGGAGGCTTAGAAGTGTGATTCAGGCCTCGGGATTTTACACAATAGTTGTTCCCCTCGGGATTGTCTACGTTCTACACCGATTGAAAATTCTTTTTGGCAGATTTTCAAGTGTTTTTGGACTAGGGCAGATTCTAGGGCTTGGAGCTCTCTTGGTTTTTGAGCTTGAATTCGAGGTACGGGTGTTCTCTCTTTCTTATTATCGATTCCTTAGAGTTTCGAGTGAGTTTTAGTGGGTTAACATGCTAGAAAAGACTTAGAGAATTATGTTTTGATTTCTTTCTTTCTTTTTTGGAATAAGCATGTGTTAAAGTGATTTTCATATGTTCTATATCAAGTCTTTGAATTATATATGCATTGTATATGTATATGGTTGATCTCGTTAATTAAAGTGTGTTAAAAGTATGTGATTCTTGCACTAGAATTATATTTTGAGCATGTATGTCTTATGTGCTAGTTTGAAAATGCATGATATCCATTTAGAATCATGTATGAGTTATTGGGATAGCAGGTGTACTTGTTGCACACTATGTATTGATTAAAAGTATATAAAGGACAATATCGTCATATTTGTATTTGTATGATTTCTTGTGAAAGAAAGGTGGTTGCATTGTATATGCATACTTTAATATGAGTAGCTTATGATGTACTTATATTGAACGTGATTTAAGTGACTTATGATGCACTTATTTGAAACTATGTGTTGTTTGATGATTTTGGAAAAATGTCGTAATAAAGTAAGATGAGCTCAATGCTCAGAGGTGCAAGACCTCAACCTTGGCCAAGTGGTTTCTTCTAGACCATCGGGTTAGCAACCCGTAAAGATAGGAAGATAGATATTTAACCCAAGGGTACTTATCTGGTTACTACAAATACTCCCTACTCATGGATTGATTTTGAACTTATTTGACTTTATTTTTAAGCTTTTTTATGAATTGTGATATTAATGGTTATTGTTTGACTTATATAGTCGCAAAATGCTTTTTGTTTACTTATGGTAAATTAAGCATGTTGGATATATATATATATATATATATATTGGAGCATGATTTGTACACTATATTGTAGATGTTATGAGCATTGAAAATATGTCATATAGTGTATAGGAATGCTATGACTGCATTTCATGTAAGTTGCATCGAGTCGATGCATAGGGGGCTTGGATGTCTTTACTAAGCTAGTCGGTTGCTCACCCCTTCCTTACAAACTTTTTACTGATAAAGCGCCGGTTAGGGATAACGCTTGATTACTATGGTAAAGGCCTCGGGCCTTCTTTTGGGCTTTGGATGTTTTATGGTATATATATATATATGCCATGTGTGGGTATTTTGAGAAGAACTATATATTTTTGTATGTGGAACGGATGTATTAGCATTCTAGACATGGGTACTTTTATATTGTTAAGCAGTGGTTCCATTAGTCTTCTCTATGTTAGACAATTGTGTATATTTGGATATGGTTGGACAAGTTACATTTTGATATATGTATGTAACTTGGTTATATTTTAGTTTTAATGATGTAAATGTGTATTAAAAGTCACTTCTGCAGTATTGAGACTCTATTTGGATGAGAGTGGTCTCAAGAGGGGTATTCTGGTAATTTCATCCCATATTCACACCTAATTCCTATATCTGTTTTGGTGTCGGAAATCGGGGTGACAGCTTGGTATCAAAAGCTTGTTTGTAGTTGTAAGGTGTCGAGGTTTCATTTAATCACCTCCATTTTCCATGTCCTTCCGGGTGTTGGAATTTGGGGCGTGACAGTTTGTTTGCTATACACGCCGACAAGCCAACAAATAGCAAATATCCTCACTAAAGCTCTACCAAGGAAGAATTTTGAAGATTTGAGTACCAAGCTTGGCTTCATTAACATCTATGCCTAGCTTGAGGGGGAGTGTGGAAATTCCCAATCCCTGATTTTCAGGGATACTGCTGCAGCAATTAGGATTTTATTATTAGACTACGTTAATTTAGGAATAAAAAGATTCTGAAAAATTCTTGATATCTCTATTAGTTTGTTTCCTATTTTGTAGTTTCCTATATTTGTATTTGGCTAGTTTCTTGGTTTTGTGGCAATTAGTTTCTTATTACCGAATATAGTGACAGGAACTTCTCTCCTTCCATTATATATAGGCTGTAAGTTTATCATTGATTAAATAAGAGAATTATTTTCTTCTCTAAAATTAACAGAATTCATTACTGAAATCCAACCAAATTTTACAACAATAGAACAAGTTATCGTTAACAATATCAGCAAAAATTGATTCAAATCTTATCATCTTACAACCATCCATTACCTTGTATTACTAATATATGGTTAACCATAGACCTTCTGTCCTTTTTATCTTTTCTGGTCATGCCATAGAAGTTCAAATTCTATGTACTAACAAAATCCTCAAGGAACTCCTATTAAAAAAAATTAAGAAATAAAAAAGAGAGGGAGGGAGGAAAAATCCTTCACAAACTATTAAGTCGTAATGAATTTATATAATAGTTTGTTTAGAACTATTAATACATCTATATTTTCCAATTTGTAAGCTTCATAAAAGATCCATTAAAATCAATACCATTGAATATATGTCTTGGTATAGTAATCCATATCCTTGTTGTCTTGTGCAAATTCACATGGACCTTTTTAATTTCAAAATAGTACAAATTTAACAGATCCACAAACATTCAGAGTTTCAGCAAATTCTAATAAGCGCATTATGTAGAATGCTGCCTGAATCCATTACTTGTTGCATGTACTTAATGCAAACAAATGAGAAATAAATAAATAAATAAAATCTCATATGTGCTGCAATCAATGCATTGCATAGAATGTGGATGTTTATGTAGTCACAAAGATTTGTGTTCGAATATAGTTGAGGACCATGATAAATAGAATAGTGGTTGTATCCCCGCATAACTTTACCAGAACATGACTTTCATCTATACTTCAAATAGCTACAATGTCAAACACATACCTTTTTGATAACTTCATTCTTTATCCGATAGTTGGCAGCTTCTAAGACCATCTTCCCGGAAAATCTCCTGGCAAACTACCACAGCAAGGAAACTAGCTTATAATTGCAATTAAGGAACCAAAATATAGTAAAATTATGTGGATCATTCTCTTACCAAACGATATATTTTCCCTATTGTAAGCATCCCACCACCCTAGAACACGAAGATCCAGTTAAAGGGAGGTGAAAAGAAGTGAAACGAGAGAGGGTGACAAAAAATTCATAAACTAAACCAAATCATTATTGTGTACGTGACCATACCTTCAAAATAATTGAACGGAACTCCTCTACCCCAACCTTTAGAGCAGACTGACTAAGTCCAAATTCTAGGCTACTATGATTGCCAGTAGTCTTGTAGCTTTCCCAAGAGTTAGGGAAGGTTCCCGATTCTTCCCTACATAAGGCAGGCAATAACATGCTTTGAATCATAATGATGTTATACATAACAAACATGTTGAGAAGCATTTTGAGGAAGTGATAGATCTGCTAAAACATTAAAATATCACAGTAGCTGGGGAAAACAAAGATTAACTCCTATTCACAAAAGAGGGAAAGTGACAAAAGAAGAGATCCACAATATAATAGCACATTTAAAACACATATTGGCATATTATTAGGATATTGGCTGAGTTTTGCAAATGCCAAAATGTAATGGCCAATGCAACTCACTGTCAACTAGAAGCAATTTGGTACGACTAGTACCATGCCATGATGCCAAATATCAGTTTCTATGCAAAATTGAGATACTATTGATTCATTCAGTTAAAAGGAACAAGTAGGAATAATAATAGAAGTTCACAGCCCCTATCTCTTTCATTCTTCTCCGTTTTTAGTCAATACACTTTCAAATTCCAAACATGTTTTTGATTCTTTATCTTTCAATATTTTTCTTCATTTCTGAAAAACAACGTTTTGTTATTAGAATTTAGAACAACAAAGCAAAAGAGAAAGGATAAATCCAATGTAAACCCATTAGAACAAACACATCAGTGGCTACAGTTTATGTAATTAAACTGACAGCCAATTAATATATTGATGCACTAAAATTAAAATTGCTACTGTTTTATGTGCCATTCAGATTGGGATACAATAATAAGGAGAGCTGATGATCCAAAAGATCTAATTCTGATGAAAGTAGTTATGGTGTGCCTATTAAGCAGTGCAATCAACTTATTGCCTGTACATATTGCATATTTACTGCATATTCAAAGCTCAAGGACCAATTTAGGACAAATAGATCAACACAAAATATAAAAGATAGTTCTCTGGTTCTATTGGGATGGCTTTGGTTTGATTAGTTAAACTACTCAGACCTATCTTTCAATATGTGACATGCAATTACAAGATCAGTTCTTGAGAAGTCCATGTCGTAGAAACCTAGATCAACCAAAATGTCAATCTATAAATGTTAGATAAGGCATAAACAAATGAATTCTTGTTAAAACTTTTAGTAGTCAGCTCCATGAATTCTTCTTCAAGAAGTCATCATATGTAGGACTACGTCTCGTGTTAGAACATTAGGCATCACATCTTTTTTATCACAATCTCACTTGCAGTCCCTTAATGCCTCACTGTCCCTGTAACACCTTCAACTTGACCAAACCAATTATTTTTAGCAATGCAGTCATTGGTCCTTGTTGACATTAACCAATCATCTAATGCTATTTTGACTTTCCACAAAATGCATTTTATTTCTAATTTGGTTGATACTGACATTCTGTCATTTTCTCTTGTCAACATCCATATGTCAATTCTGGTCAGGCCATTGACATGCTTGTTGGCATGCTAGAATTTTGAATGAAAATATGTGGGCAACTTCACTTGTCAAAAAAAAAAAAAAAAACAGAAAGAAAGAAAGAAAAATAAGGCCACTTCCAGTTCAAGCTCTCCCTTATTATAAATCACCATAACAAAAAATTGAAACAAATATCATGATACAAAATAACTTAGACCTGGTGAGGAAAAGTACCTTGAGTTGTCCTGCAAGAGATGAAGAAAAATCTCTACTTCTAAGTCTTCCGTTGATAATTTGCTTGAACAAGGAATGTTTAATTTTTTCCTCACACCAAGCAAGACATTTCTATATGATGGCCTCCAACCCCTACAAAGAATACCAAATGAAACTGGTTTACAAAGAAATTTTTTCAAAATAAAATTCCACAAAATATCAACAATTAATCTATAAGTAACTTGAAAATAAGATTTAACAACTTTAGTGATCAGTTTCCATTGCCGTAAATAACTTCAAATTCATATTTAGCTTACAAATTTACCCCAAAAAAAAAATTACAAGTCGGCATTGACTAAACCAAATTTGGTAGTTTGACATTAAATAGCGAAAACTAGCTTATGAGCAGCTTGGTAATTCAATAACCTTAATGTAGAGCGGGCATCAGCAGCGAGGAACAGGAATCGTGATTCAAGAATTGAGATGAAATCATCTCGCTCTTCAATGTCTTCTTTGATCATGAGGTAGTCAACATCCGCTCGTTGTTGTGTTATCGACTTTAACAAAGGACTGAAGTAACTGAAGGTGGTAAAAAATGTCACTACAAGATAATTTGAAACAGCCATTATAGGTATATTCTGAGGAAAAACAAATCACACACACATCACACATGTATATATATATATATCAACCTTGGACCAAAAAGAATTCTTTCAAGCTCATACAACTCGGCGTATGTTGCAAGTTCAAGCACTGACCGAAGCTCCGGATCAAAAGTACCTGTAAACTTCATTGGTAAGGCTCCGTGTTTATACTATTTGACTTGATTGAGTACAGTTGAGTTTTTTCTTTTCATTTATTCTGAATTCAAGTAAACAAACATAACAGAAATCGTTAAGAGACTCAAAACTTCTGTTCTCTTTCCTTTTTCTCCACCATCTTGGCAATTAAACCCAAAAGCCAAGAGTAGAAGAAATGTGTGTGAGAGAGAGAACGAGAACAAGAAAGGGAAAGAAAGCACTTACCTTGGGCTTGTCCTGAAATGGCGGCATGAGGACGACCCAGAAGTCCAAGACCACTATAACGCCAAGGTGACCTTAAAAACTGCAAGATTTTAAGGATAAATTATTCAGATTGAGACTACAAAATTCCATGATAAGAAGAAGAAGAAGATAGAAAGAGGTTAGTGGTAGTACTGGGTGGAAGGTGAATTTGGGGGTTGGGGGAGCGAGGGAGGAGAGTGGACGATGATGAAATTGAAAGGTGCATAGGGGCGGTGCTGTTGCGGCCATCTTCAATTGAATTGATTCTTCAAACCTGGAACTGGAACTGAGAGTGGCCCTGCAACTCACTGGCAGTCCTCAACAGGCAATAGCATCCTGCCAAATTGTTCCCAAATTGATTTGTATGTTCCCAAATTGATTTGTATGTATTGAGTACAGTTGAGTTTTTTTTTTTTTTACATGGGCTTTCACAGGCTTCTTATAAATTGAATCTAGTCCTTTCTGATACTGTATTTTTAAGGGTAAAGTGCCAAAAAAATAACAAAACAAAAAAACCTGAAACTAAGTCCAAATTGTAAATCATCGTTATTGTTGTTGCAAAATTAATAGTATGAATATAAAATTTAATAACATTAAAAATTATATAAATTTTTTTTTTCATATAAAAAAATTCAACATACATTTTTAATGTAAAAGAACTAAGACAAAATTGCTTATAAATCAAAAAGCATTTTAATTCTTAAGTGAATTTAAAAATACATTTAATCAATTTTTATATTGACATGTATAAAATGGACAAAAAATTTAATCCTATTATATACTCCATACATCCAATCTTAGAGTGGATTCGGAAAAAAAAAAAAAATAGAGTTTTGGGTGAGAAGAGGAAGTAGTAGTTGAGAGGAGGAGGGGGAGAGAGATGAGGAAGAACCTTAGAAAATACATGCACTGTGCGCTTCTGTGTATTAATGATATAAAATGAATTTTTGGTTTGTATATTACTAAACTATGATGGGTCTTTAATAATATATAATATAATGGGTCTTTAGGTTTTTAGCTTGTATATTACTAGTATATGGTGGGTCTTTGTTACGGACTACGGAGTAAATGCACAAGGGGGTCTTTGAGTGGGCCAAAACACAATGGGTTTTGGAGGGGCCTGTTATTAATGTATCATATGGGTTTGGAGGCCAAATACCAAATACATATAGAGAGTTTCGAGCCTTAATACCTAAAACTCGGTCTACTTGGTAAAATTTAGGTTTTTTTTTTTTTTTTTTTTCCTATTTTTAATAAAAATATATGGACAATAGTGAGCAACTTGCTACCCATGACACCTAATATGATCAAATCACAAATACACATCTATTTTAATTATAAAATTAGAAAAATATGAGACACAGTCGTGCTAAAATATTTTCTTTTATACACCGTCTTCTACCATTCATATTTTTTTTTCCTTACCGAATGGAGCACTTACTCACTCACGTATTAGTAGGTAAATATTATTCAAAATATATAATTAATGATACAAGAGTATAAATGATACCCATGACACCTAAATTTTAATTATAAAATTAGAAAAATATGATATATAATCTTGCCAAAAATTTTTTTTTTTTATATACCGCCTACTACAACTCATATTTTTTTTCCTTACCCTATAGTGCGGTCTTATATAATTTTTCTTTTAATTAATGTGTTATTCTTTTATCAGATAATATCTCACTCATTTACGTTTATTTTATTCAATTTACACCAATTCTACTAATTATACTGTAGACACATAAATTTTATGATGATTTAATCACCGTCCGATTGGTCAATAAGTCAAACACTTTTGATCAATTTAATTCTACGATTGTGGGTCCCAGCAAGAGACGCGTGTCAAAATCGTGAAGGTTCAAACCTTTAAAAAAACATGTGTTCTAATTCAAATTTAAATTTAATTTATTTCCATATAAAATGAGGCAAAATCTCTTTTATGAAAGTTGGCACAATTAATGGGGAGTTACCAAATCAAACCTCCACTCCTTTTGCCTATAAATACAAGGTCACCCTACACATTTGGGGGACGGAGACAGAAGGACAGAAAAACACAGAGACAAAGAGTTCAAGAGAACACAAAAGCTCTGCCGAAGCTCTGCCTCAACCAACACTCGAAGTTCTGAAGACGAAGAACATCAAGCACGTCACACAAGTGCTGTTCTACTTCAAAGACCTTCAACATTCGAAGTTCTGAAGACGAAGAGCATCAAGCACACCACACAAGTGTCGTTCTTCTCCAAATACCTTCAATCTACCGTTCGAGATCAAGCTCTATCGGTCCTCGATCGAAAATCCAGTCAAGCCTTCCTCAATCCTGAAGTTTTGAAGAAAGCTCGTCACTACCGGTTCAAGAACAAGCTTTCGAAGCCCTTGTACCGAAAATCAAGGAGGATTGAATCAGAGGAAGATTCTTTATTGTAAAAGAATCGACCACAGAGAATTGTACCTCTTTTTTTAAATTAATAAAATTAATTGTTTGTTACTCATTTTCGTTCCTAGATTTTTGGACACGAAATTTGTGTGTACATATACACTTCAAAATATGAGCAATCACAGAATATTCACACGATTAACTTTTTTTTTCTACTCGGTACTCACACCTTTAATTCTAAATAATTATTTACGTTACAAGCTCACAAACAACCACCAACTATTAAACTTTACATGCGTAAATGTCTTAAATTGTTTATAAAATAAATGAGATAAAAACATATGTACTTGAGAATTTAAGTTGAACTGATTAGTCCACCCAATACTTGGTAAATCTAAATCGTAAAAAAGATATATATATATATATATATATATATATATACACACACACACTAGTAGTAAAAGAGCCCGCACCTATAAAAAGTAAATGAACTTATAATTTAAAATAAAACTTTTTATATAAATAATTAATCAGTAACTAAGGAGTAAAATGAAATACGTCATCTCACTCATTATTAGCAACAAATAAAATTCTAAAATACAAAATCAAAGTCAATGAACTATAATAAATCCTCATTTAAACTAGGCATGCTTAAACAAATTATTCACACATATAATTAAACCATACAAATCAATTTCTTACAGTCTCATAAATATGTAAATTTCTAAAATTATTCTATTTTGCTTGCCACACATCTATTTCAAATAAAAACATAATATATATATATATATATATATATATATATATATATAGTAATGATCTCTTGCTCACCGATGAGCAAGAAATTCATGCACACCAAGCACAGTAACCGTTTGTTGTAATTGCTAAATTTATTTTGGTAATTACTTTTTTTATATCAATCATATCTAACGATTACTGTGCTTGGTGTGGATGAATTACTTGCTCACCGGTGAGCAAGAAATCATTACTCTCTATATATATATATATGATCTCTTACTCACTAATAAAAATGTTGCATGTATATTTATTTCAATTATAAACATACGTTTATTTTGATTTTAGTTTTATTTAAAACATAAAACATGAATGTCCAATTAGAAGCAAAGGATAATTTTTTACTTAAAATTTTTGTTCAGGTGTTTCAAAACTAATTTAAATATAAATGAAATTAATTTGCTATTGTATTATCACACAGTTTATATTTCTCGAACTATCTCACCGAGTTAATTTAAACTGAACAATCCCTCACCTTGCATTTATTGAAGTGTTACAAGAATTGTCTTTATAAATTAAGGCTTTGAAAAAAAACAGTAAAACAGAAGATGAGTGAAAAAAGAAAAATTTGATGACATCACACTTGAAGCTCCCATTGTAACGTTACTAACGTAGCAGGACTGCGGAATATGCGAATATGTATGTATGTTTATGTGTGTATATATCGTCCTAGTATCTTTTAGTTAATTACGTAATTCATTAGTGTAATATATAGCAAAAAAAAATAAAAAATGAAAAAGTGCCCATCATATACCACCGTTTGATGACACTACCATCATCTGTTGTGATTACAATGAGAAATTCAACGGTATCAACCCAAGGAGTACCACCTCCTGTTAACTACCCTATAACAGTTTATTCCATTATTCATTTTCTTTATTTCATTAATTAATTATTGATATATTTTTTTGGCTCCAATGCCATGCTTGGCCTGAGAATTGCAGGCCGAAAGGAAAGAGAAGCCAAACCAAACCAAACACAAACCAAACAAACTCATAACCAAGAAGGCAAAAATCAAGAAAACCAAACCCTCATTTTGATTATATTGTATTGTATTGTAGTCTGAAGTGTTTGAGACATTGTCACTTAAATCAATGTTTGGAGACATTGTTGGCTTGTGCTGGCGATGGAATCAGAATCGATAGCCGACGAGACTCCTCCCCGTTTGGTATCAGAGAAATCTCTCTGTACCCTCTTCGATTTTCGCACTCCACATATATCTCCATCGATCTGTAAGATTTCTGATCAAATTTATTGTTTGGTTAAATTTTCTAGGGTTTTGGTTATACTTTGTAGATCTTTGAAATCTAATGGATTTGTTTTGCTCGTGTTCATTGCTCGGAAATTTTTCCTAGGGTTTTCCATCTGTTACCAAGAAAATGTCTGAAAACGAGAAGTAGAGTACGATACTGGATTTTATTATTATTATTATTGTTGTCATTTTTTTTCTAAAATATCACTCAACACCATACAGCTTGAAGTTTTAGCTTTTAAAAATCTGGAATTCAAATCTATAGGGTATTTGGTGAGGCTTGCTTCTTTTGAAATATTTTTCGTGTTCTCCCGTTCTCTGGGCAACCAAACAAAGGGTTAAGGAATGTGGTTTCTTAACTAATAGTTGGGAAGTAGTGATTGTTTAGTGGACCAATTTGTATCATGTATTTCGATTTTACAATGTAAGCAAACAAATATCTTGACTGATTAGTAGGGATTTGTGGCTCTTTCAACAATGAGTTGATTTTATCTTATTTATTTATGGTTCTTTTACTCGAACATAGAATATGGAATTGAGTTAGTTTGTAATACAGTTAGCTCATTATTGATACATTTCAGATTTGCTGGACTTTTCCTAGTACCTGCTCAAAGGCTTCTAACAGTTCACCATGACGGACTCTAGCTCGGTTGACCACATCCTAGACTTTCTGCGAAGGAACAAGTTTACGAGGGCTGAGGCTGTTTTGCGCAGTGAGCTCACTGACCGCCCTGATATAAATGGATCCCTTCGGAAACTTACCCTCCAAGAAGAGGACTCAGTTAAGTTGTTGGGTGAAGAGAGTGGTGACAAACCAGCTGCGGAAAACCAAGGAAGAAGTTTTCGAGGTGACAGTGAAGTTTCAAAGGAACTTATTGTTAAAGAGATAGAATGTAAGAATGAGAGAAATGGGTCTGAGACCAAATGGAAAAATGTTGCCTCTGTTGGGGACATAATTAAACCTGATGAATCCGCTGGTACGAGTGAGAGGAACTTTGGATTTTCTAAAGGTTTAGATGATACTGTGATTGATTTGTATTCATGGAAGTTCAATCCCAGTAATGGTTCGGTTGATCCTTACCAGAATGATGGTGACACTAACATAAACAATTTTTCAGAAATTCAGGTTTCTGGTAAATCAAGGAGTCTTCCAGCTGAGCCTTCTGATATGGGTAAAATCAATGCAAAATCTGGAGAAGAAATAAAATTTTCTGGTGAAAGGAGAACATCATGGCTTGGAAGTACTCTTAAAGTCAATCTGGAACAGAAGCGTGAGAGAATTCAAATTAGTGAGCTTAAGGAACTTGATCAACAACATAAGATCAGTGGTGCATGCCCTAAAGACGATTTTGTGGATAACCCGTGGTCAAGAAGCGATGAATCTGCACATCCTTCAGCAGACCCATGGAAAGATTGTTCAGTCAAAACTGTCTTCCCATTCTCCGAAGGAGATGCGTCAACCAGTTATGACTGTGCCATTGGCGCTGGTAACAAGAAAGAAGGAAAGAAGAAAGCTGAAATCAGTGACATAAGGTCTGCAATCAAAGAGCAAGTGGATCAGGTTGGAAGAGCTTTGTACTTTGGGAAGACTCAAGGAATTTATGAGCAAAAGAACATCAGCAGCTTAGGTTTTACAGTTGCATCCGAGAATCAGAAAGAAGAGTTACCTAGGTTGCCACCTGTTAAACTCAAGTCGGATGACAAGCCATTGAATATTAATTGGGAGGAAACTTTTGAGCGTGATGGACCTGGTTCAAAGCTTACTAGTGTTGACAACACCTTCCTTATGGGGTCATTTCTGGATGTTCCTGTCGGACAAGAAATTAACTCTGCAGGTTTGCTCGCATGATAAATATTCTCAGCCATAATTATTGCTTACTTAGAGGTTTCTCAACTGCATTCTAATCTAGCAACAGCAGTTGTCTTTCAGTTGCATGGGGGCCCTTGATTCTAGTCATAACATATTGTTGGCCTTTCACTTGATTTGCTATTTTTGGTTTTAGTAATTGCGAATATGATTTTTGTACCTCTGAGTTGTTATGCTTCCTGGTAGCTTGTGTTGCAGTTTGGAGTATAAACAAATCCCATAAATTTTCATTTTCTAATTTATTTATTTACTTGCTCGTGCGTGCTTCTTGTTTTACATCTTTTATGTTGCAGTTTTTTTTGCCAGACAGTTGATATTTCTACGAGTGTGAGGTATCATCATATTTTAAATTTTTTTGGAAGAAGTTATGAATGCTGAAGCTCACATTGCAGCTTGAAGTATAAGCATAGCCCACAAATTTTTATTTATTTTTATTTGTTTACTCATTTCTGCATTCTTATTGTGTGCATCTATTATGCTACATAACAAATTATACCCATGAAGCTTAAGTTTCAGTTGGTAAAGACATGTGTTTTATAATCAGTAATTGGTGCTTGGCGGCTACTTAAAATGGTGCGATTTTGTACAATATATGATGTTTTTTTATCAATCAAAAAAACCGAAAGAATAAATAGATAAATGAAGTCGCAGGTTTGTGATTGATTTTTGAAACAAAATCATTCTAGATTATTTCTGTTTGAGACGAGTTGGGTTCCATCTGGAAGGGTTACACGATCTTTTAAGTCACTAGTTAATGTTTGGGTGCTAGAATTTATGATAATTTTTTTTCCTTAAGTATTGATTCATGAAATGATGATCCAGGTGGAAAAAGGATTGGAGGAGGCAGTTGGCTATCTGTAAGTCAGGGCATTGCGGAGGATACCTCGGATCTCGTTTCTGGGTTTGCAACTATTGGTGATGGATTGAGCGAATCTGTTGACTATGCAAATGAGTATTGGGACTCTGATGAATATGACGATGATGATGATGTTGGCTACATGAGACAACCTATTGAAGATGAGACCTGGTTTCTGGCTCATGAAATTGATTACCCAAGTGACAATGAAAAAGGAATGGGACATGGGAGTGTTCCCGACCCACTCGAAAGAGGTCCAACTAAAGATGAGGACGATGATCAATCATTTGCAGAGGAGGATTCCTACTTCTCTGGTGAGCAATATAGCCAGTCCAAAAATGTCGATCCAGTAACTGCTTCTGATGATGCTATTGGGTTGTCAGTGACTGAAATGTATGGGAGGACTGATGAAAATGATTTAATAGCTCAATATGATGGACAGTTGATGGATGAAGAGGAACTGAATTTGATGCGTTCAGAACCTGTCTGGCAGGGTTTTGTCACTCAGACAAATGAATTTATCATGTTAGGAGATGGGAAAGTTCTGAATGAGTATGGAAGGCCTCGGCGTGATGATGTTTGTTTGGATGATGATCACCATGGTTCAGTTAGATCTATTGGTGTGGGTATCAACAGTGATACTGCTGATGTTGGCAGTGAAGCCCGGGATAGTTTGGTTGGAGGTAGTAGTGAGAGAGACTTAGAGTACTTCCATGATCATGATGTTGGTATTGGTGGGTCCAGACATTCACAAAATGACTCAGGGAGGTTATATCTTGACAGATCAAACAAGGATAAACAGAGAATAAATAACCATGATTCTGATAAGTATATAATGGGGAATGATAAGGGTGCATGCACCCAGGCAAAAAATCATACAGATGGGGGATTTTCGTTTCCTCCTCCTAGAGATGGGCAGGCGGTGAAGACAGGCTCTGGTAAATCTTTATGGTCAAACAAGTGCAATGCTGTTATCAGCGATGAAACTGATGAGTGTTTGAATACTTTGATTGGGACTGATGACACGCTTGCTTCATGGAGACGAAAAAGCAATGATTCTTCACCTGTCAGGAGTTCAAGGGATGAAAACAATGTCAATGCTGTTGTATCTACAAATTCTACCTCCTCAACACTTTCAAATTATGGTTATGCTGAAAGAGAGCGTATCAAGATTGAAGTGGATGAAAAAATTGCTTGTGCAATAGAAGAAGATCCAGGGGTTCTACTGGAGGATGAAGAGGCAACTGCTGTGCAAGAGCAAGTAAAGCAGATAAAGGCTCAGGAGGAGGAATTTGAAACCTTCAATCTTAAGATTGTGCATAGGAAAAACAGGCATGGCTTCCTTAACCTACAAATTGCTCTGAATTATAAATTAATTAATCCTTGTTATTTGCTGTGAAAATTTCCATACTGGGCGTTGAACTTCTACCATTTACAAGAACTGAATCTGTCTACAAAACTTTGCAAAACGAGCTTTTCATGGATTTTGATGTTATGATATTAATTTAATTTCCTTTATGTATTTGTAAATCATGTTAAAACATGCATAAAAAATCTATAAAACTCATTGAAACTCTAAAGGTAACAATTGTGGTTATATTTTGGATAATTTTCCGTATTAGGCCTAAGGCTGCTGCCACTTTCACAAATCATTTACTGAAAATTGAAAATATTTTTTGAGGGCTTCTGAAATTACAACCTTTACTCCATTTGTTTTTTTTTTTCTTATTTTAAATATAAGGGGGAATTCTTGGTGCAATGTTAAATGCTTCGTTGTCGAGCATGAGAAAGCTGGGGGCAGCAATGTCTTGTTAAAAAGTCTGGGGGTTAGATTTACCACTTGGTCTACTGCTCTCAGCAGAATGGCACAATTGCATTTGCTACCAATGTGGCCCTTCAAGTGCCTCCAGTGTATGCTGGAGACTTGCTTGCCCATTCGCCCTTCCTATATTCATTTTCTCGTGCTGTCAAATAAGTGAAGCTACCCACTTTTAACTGTATCTTCTTTTCCACTGATTTTTCTGTCAGGGATTTAAGGTTTTCTTCTATTTGTTGTTCAGAACTGGCTTCGAGGAGGACAAAAATTTCCATGTTGTTTTAAATTCAGTCATAGCTGGGCGTTATCATGTTACCGAGTATCTTGGATCAGCTGCATTCAGCAAAGCTATTCAAGCACACGACCTTCATACTGGCATGGATGTTTGTGTGAAGATTATAAAGAACAACAAAGATTTTTTTGATCAGAGCCTTGATGAGATAAAGCTCCTCAAGTTTGTCAACAAGCATGATCCTGCTGACAAGTACCATATTCTCCGATTGTATGATTACTTTTATTATAGAGTAAGTTGAGATTTAGTATATGACACATTACACTTCCTTGGTTATTAATCATTAATGTTTTTATTTTGTACTATATGTAACTGTACTTGTCCATTTAGTCCTTGTACTATATGTAGTAGGGCCACCCCTTTTTCTCTTTTAGTAGGCACTTGAGGGTGAGGTGCATATTATACTTGTATTGTCATTCACCTCCAAGAGAGCTGACCTAGTTGATTTACTACTAATTTTGCTTCTCAGAGGCAAACACATTTTATCTTTGCTCGTGAAAGAATTGCAATTTTGACTGCTTTCTTCTGAATACATTTCCCTCTTGAAAGCACAATTCATATGATGATGTTTGGATATGTCTCTCGTGCTAGTGCATTTAGCTTGCATGATTTTATTTGTTTATCAGTTCCAAGTATTATAAATGTTTATTGCATGGCAAATTTGGCTTACTGAACTTCCTTTATATGTGCAGGAGCATTTATTAATTGTATGTGAACTTTTAAAGGCAAACTTATATGAATTTCATAAATTTAATAGAGAATCTGGAGGGGAGGTTTACTTCACAATGCCAAGATTACAGGTTTGTTGGGTGCTAATTCTTCTGAGTTTTTTCTTTATTTTTTCCCCCATTGACGCTCTGGTTAACTCGATTTTGAATTGATCTGCGCAGTCGATTACGAGGCAGTGTCTGGAGGCACTTCAATTCTTGCATGGTCTTGGCCTTATACATTGTGATCTGAAGCCTGAAAATATTTTGGTAAAAAGCTACAGTAGATGTGAGGTGAAGGTCATTGATCTTGGAAGTAGTTGTTTTGAAACAGATCATCTCTGCTCATATGTTCAATCTAGGTCATACCGTGCACCAGAGGTTATTTTGGGACTTCCATATGATAAAAAGATAGATATTTGGTCACTTGGCTGCATCTTGGCAGAACTTTGTACTGGCAATGTAAGTTCTTTCCATCCAAAATTATTTACTTATTTATTTTATTTATCTGTCTGAAGTATGAGCTGTAAGATCTATTAGAAATTATTATTGTTGCTTTGATTTTATTTTATTATATTAATAATCTTGTGAACTAATAATGCAGCTTATTAGTGTAAAAATTCACATCTCACATATAAATTGTAAATCATAAGGACCTACCAATGCAATAAGAAAGAAGTGGAGCACATAGGAATCCCATGTCCTTAAAAGCCAGACGAGCCTTGGCGAAACAATAAGTTTGCTCCATTGCAATCTGGAGGTCACAGGTTTGAAATAAGGAAACAGCCTTTCTACATGCGGAGGTAAGGTTGCGTACATCTGACCTTCCCTAGACCCCGCAATGACGGGAGCCTCGTGCATTGGGTTTGCCCTTTTTTTTTTGCCCTTCTGAACTGCTAATGGGAACCTCAGTTTTTTTTTTCACCCTTCCTACTAGGGCTTTGTTTTAAAGACGTGCTTCCTAAGTTCCTTTCTTCAGCAGTCAATCACAGAATGTGACCAGACCCTCCATGATATTGTCATTTCGATATGCCCTCCCATACTTCGTAGCAACTGAGCAAGTCTGTTACTGTCGAATGCATAACTTCTGAATATATTCTAGTACTCTTAACACTCGTCATCACTGGTGGTGAGTGTTTGGAAATGATAACTATAAATAAACTTCGACTTTTCTTTTTCTTTTTCTAGAGCTATTTTATAATCTTGGAACCATAATAAAATAATTAGCTCGATTAATTTGATGGTAGTAATTTTGCATCCCGAGATACTCAAATGCAGCATCATGGGTAGCTTTAATAATGCCACCAGCCTCAGCTGTGAAAACCAACAAAAAGACAATCATACACAATGCTGCTCGCAACCCAAATCCACAACTAATATGATAATAGTTCTATACTTATATGCCAGATAACGTAATTGCACCACATACAGATATGACATTGAATCATGATCACCTCAAACTAAACATACACAACCAGAATTAAAACAATTATTCAAGTGGCTGTATAGAGCTGATTTATCAGAAAGAGCGTATAAAATTGCGATGAAAACATTGGATCTCACCAATCAATTCGAAACAACTCTGAAATGCAAACTTGAACATTAAGAAACTTGAGCATGGTTTCTGGAATTCATTGGAGCAACTGAAATTCCATCAATAGTTGCAAAGAACTCTGATTTCCAGCATAACCAGGTTGAGCTGACGAATTAGGATTTTGGCATATCGAACACCATAAAAAAACTATCTTGACAGGGGATGAAACATAGGATTTCGAGTCAAACCACGTGGGTCCCATTGCGTCTGCATAGTGTAGAGACATTGTATGATTGTTCATAGGACTGATCCTACTCCAGTAATTGAAGTGGTTTGGGCAGATAAGAAAAGGAAAAGAAGAGAAAGTAGAAAAAAGAAGAGAAGAAAAGGAAACAGTGGGAGTATGGTTAGGGTTTTGGTTTGTATTCATGTTCCTTTTGAATATTTCCACTTGCATCAACAATCTTGGATTGAGCCTCCTTTAGCACTTATTTTGTAACAATATCTCATAGTGATCCAACTTTGACCTTCCTTCTAATAGTTGCTGGTGGGTGAAGATGCTTTTGGTTCGTCATCTAAATTGCGTTGATCCTTGATAGCTTGATCTTTCATTTTAGACTGATTTTCAATATTTTCCTTCAATTCTAACACCTAATGCATGTAATTTTGGGTTTAAATTTACACTAGAAAAAGAAGCCTTTGAATCCATTTGATTGATTTAGTGGTTGCAGAAATGAAACACCTGTACCACAGTTTCCAAATTGAAACTCTAAATATTCTAATTATTGGCAATCTCTAGTATTTCTCGATGTCAAGCGCCACAAAGAATGTACAACACACTCTAAAATGGCTGCTGAAGCAACTCTCACCTTGTATTAAACCAGCCTCGAATCGAACCGGTGTTTGGCAGGGGTCTTTCACAATTTGACTTCGAGTCATTGGTACAAAAATATTTTGTCTATACTCCATTATCCACATGCCGTCCTGTTTTAAGTTAACAAGCCGTTCGCACAAGTTATCATGATAATTAGATATACTTCTATGGAGCTTAGCTTTCATCATGCTCAATGGGATTGTCCTGATCTTCTTATACATCCTTCAACATCAAACCATCACCTTTGCTGTCCCACTAGTTTCATTTTAATAAACCACATTCTACAATCATCCGTTATATTGTACAAACCAATATACTCAATGGAAGCAAGCGAGCTGGAGAATACTTCACAATCAACACTTTAAATCTAGAATCACCATCTTAACTCTTCCTCCTATTTTTTTTTTTTTCCCGTTTCATGGTAATTTATCCAGTATATCTTGTGCACCATATCTGTGCTTTTCCAAGTCTCTTGTCCAAGCATGATGTTTTAGTTTACGGCCTTAGGCAGACCCTAATTGTTGCCTGTGAGAACGATTTGCATGGTAGTCGATTTCTTGGTCCGCTTGATTTTGTTGTTACTTGGGATGTTCTCCTTGCACATTGAATGCTGCTGCATAGCAAACTAATGGAATGCAGACATGATTCCAGAATCTGCTCTGATACCAAACTAATGTAGGACAAGTGCATAGCAATTCTCACAGGCATACCATCAAATTTTGAATCAGGATAGCAGTATAGTGGGCTTTCTGGGGCTGCAAAGTATTGGTTTTTGTGGCTAAATGCTGGTGGAGGTATTGAGGCTTTAATTAGAAAAATAGTGATGTTTTGTGGTGGAAGAGGTTGAACTTGTGAGAGGGTTTTAAGGGTAACAATACAGATTGGGTTGTGGGATTTTAAGGGTTAAAAAGTACTGAACAATTGAAGAAAAGAATAAGAAAGAAGTAAGGTAATACACTTTGATTTCACAGGGCATAACATATGGGGTTAGAAATGTTTCAAACAATCCCAAAAAAGCTTCTGAAAATTCTTTGTTGAAATGAAAGAGTACATGTATGTATATATATGTATGTATATATATATATATAGAGAGAGAGAGAGAGAGAGAGAGAGTGAGACCTCTGGAAATTCCAACTCTAGTATGACTTGGACTCTATATTTATAAACTCAAATAATTTGACTAGTAAAGCCTATATATACTTGCTAAAAGCATACACGAAGACTCAATGTCAGAAAACTTCCAGAAAATGAGCCAAGGAGACTACTGCAACCCACATCAGCAAATCTTTACATACTTATCCTTATGCAGTGGAATAAGAAAATCTTGGCTTACCAAAATATCACTGGCTCTTAAAACGTACTATACAGATGAGTAAATTTAAACCAACAGCTAGCTAACTAAAGACATAAAGAATAACCCAACTCAAACTAACACTGGGCTATGCCAGGTTCCAAGTGAGTCTAGCATTGAAGTTCAAACAATTTTCATGATTGTTTTCTTCTTTGAGCTTTCCTTTTCAACTTCTATGAAATTGTCTCACTAACATATCTAAATAGAATGGGAAAGCAAAGGAAAAAAAGAAAGAACATTAATCTTAAATTGATTTTGGAGTGGTTAAACCTCATGCTGCCAAGCTTTAGATTGCTGGTTTGAGTCTAAAGAGAGTCACTGACCAAATAATGTTAAAAAAATGTTTTTAGATCTGTACCCTTATTTGACTGGCACCAATGCTGGGTAGCTGTTTTGGAGTTGTTAAAGGTTTTCTTGATATATTAGTAATATATGCAACAATCATGCTATAACAAGAAATCTTAGATTTTACTTCATAAGCTCTAAATTTTGTCAAAAATTAGAACATTTGTTCCATTGATCACAAATAACGTCTTGCATGTATGTACAAAGTTAAAAATGCTGATAGACAATGCATAAACAAGAATCTAGAAAATGCTCAATATATGATATACTTTATTAGGATACTAGCCTACTGGGTTTTATTTTAGGATAATTTATTCCGACCTTTCCTGAGCTTTGTCTTAATTACCTTCGGATTAAAGTTTTTGTAAAGTTACTCTTAACACCTTGTTAGAGTTAACAATCCTAACATCTGTTATACAATGACTAAAATACCCTGATTATAATATATCGATAAATGACTTGTGTTGATGTAAATTAACAACCAACTCAAAATGGCCAATGTACCCCTCACTGATTGCCCCTGCCAATGTCTCTCCCACTGCCCATGTCCCACTTTCTCCACCACCGCTACTGCCATACTCCCTCCACCACCACTCTCACTTTCTCCACCAAATTCCATTGGCGACACTACCCATTTCAAACCAAACACACCAAAATGCAAGTACAGTGTAAGTGCTCGTTTGCCTGTTCTTTGCAAGTGTAAACACCAATCAATACACCCTTCAAATCTTCCCAACTCTATATCAACATTCAACATACATCCTTCCCCTGTCTCCTATATATTTTCATAACTGCACCAAGTCGAACTGTATTATGGCCTCTACCTTTTCCTCTCCTATCATGCTTCTTCGACCCTCACCGCGGTTGATATTCTCCATGATGTTCACAACCATTGCCAGCATCGGATGAATTAGGGCTTGAATTCGGTTTGCCATTCGTGGAATGGAAATTCGGCCATCACACACACACGAGGGTAGAGATAGAGAGAGAGTCTCCAATCCTCATATTCCCCACACTACCAGAATCGCACATGGGCAAAACCATCCTTGTTCATACCAGAGTCTCAATCTAAGACTGTCCATGGAATTGTCGATATGGGTCTCTATCTGAACTAGGGATCTCCGAATCCTATGAATTAGGGTTAGGGTTTCCACCTACAACCACTGTCAACATCTGATGAATTAGGGCTTGAATTGGGTTTGTGGGATGGTGAATTCGGCTATAGCACACACATAGGGAGAGAGAGAGAGAAGAGGTGGCAGAGGTGAGGTGGTGGTTGGTGGAGGATATTTTATATGTATATTATATTTATATGTAACAACCTCTAATTGTAAATAGTATTGCAAAGTATGTAAATTAATTTTTTAAATTCACACATATAGTAACTTTAATAGTTTAAGTTTTATATATATATATATATATATATATACATATCTATTAAGTATTAATTACTTACAATCCAAGTGTTAAAATAAAGGCTATTTTGGTCCAAAATATTGTGATTTAAATGGCCATTTCATATGACTACTAAGGTTAATTTTGTCATTTAATTTTTTTTCATTTAAAATGTGGAGGAACCAATATTACCATATATTAGATAAAAGCATAAACTTTAATATCTCAAACTAATCTGTTATATATATATTATAATATAACAACAAATTTATTTTTGTAACGAAGAATCAACCCATCCGCTAGCCACTTTGGACTCTTGGATGGTTTGCATACTTTGGATACACGCAATTGCCTGCAAATCACGTGCATCATTTAAGCCCCAAGCCTCACATTCAATGAGACTCGAGTGTACAAAGCGGGCAATAACTACATAGCGGGGCGGGTCATGACAGATGGTATTAGAGTCAATCTCCATCCGAAAATGGGGGGAGCGTGCACAAGCCCATGAGGGGTCAGGCCAGCGTGGACGTTGGGCCTGAAGAGGGGGTTATTGTGATGTCCCAAATCGCGCCGGGGGTGGAGGGTGGGGTGGGGAGTTGCTGACACTTATATGTGTAGATGCCTCCTAACTGTGTAGACACGTTTTGAAAACCGCAAGCACGGAAAGTGTGCAAAGAGGTCAATATCTACACAATGGGGCGGGTTGTGACAAGGGACCTAAGGGGAGTACCCCCAAAGGCCTTATCAGCCGAACTGCCTGTGCGGGCTATAATATCACACCATTGCATTGTTATGTATTAGTATGTGTTTGTTTATGCGCTTTGAACCTCAGTCTCTTGAAAGAGCTGATATGTTTTTGAAAAGTTATCACTATGTCTTTGATTGTTCAAAATAATTGCCACAATATTGAATGGTTGATATTAGTTTAAAAAACTTCACGGTACAAATAATAGTACATGTGATTGTGCTGCAAAGCATTATGAATAATCTTACAGATCAGAAATAGAAGGTTGTAACATTCTCATAATAAAAATGCATAAATGCACACTTTATGCACATTGTAAAAGCAAATAAAGTGGGCATGGTCTTTAGGTTTCTAAACTGGTAAAGATTGTTGTGTCAATGAGTGTCCCATCACGAATGACTGTAGCTGTGTTGATGTAAAATTTGTGGCCATCATGCAGGATTTTCTCGTGGCCAAGGCATTTAAGAGAAGCATTATTCAGGATAAAGAACTTATTAAGTAGTGTAAGACAGAATGAGTAGTTTGCGAACCTTGAATTATTCACACAATTACCATCTCCTTGTAAGTTAGTTTTATAGCACAATTAAATTTACCGTGATGTAGGTTGACAGCCTACAATAGAATAATTGAAATCTGGAGGTTAAAATCAACAGTTCTGTAGTATTTTTTTTTGAGTGTATGCTGATAAAATGGATATTTGTTTTAATTACTTATTATTTCGAATAGCCATCTTAATGAACGCAACCCCTGCTCCTTTCTCCTTCTCCTTTGCTTGAAAATATTTTCTCATATCCGAAATGAGATGAATATATAGAGCATCTTCAGACTTGTCTTAGTTGCAATTGTTTTGAGATAATTTTCCCTGCTGTTAGTATTCATGATCCAAGGTGCAAAATATTAATCGAAGTTTACCATGGTGCAGGTCCTTTTCCAAAACGATTCACCTGCTACGTTACTTGCTCGGGTAATTGGAATAATAGGTTCCATTGGCCAAGACATGCTTGCCAAAGGACGAGATACGTACAAATATTTCTCCAAAAATCACATGCTTTATGAACGGAACCAGGTAATAATCCTTCTTTCTTGTTATGTTTTTATTTGTTAATTTTCTTTTCTAACTTTTGGAAATCTAACTGGCCAGCTTTCTCCATTGCATTTAATGTTAATGATTGTGTGGTATGCTATGAGTATGTGTAAGAAGGATATTTTCTCGGGGTTTGGTATCCTCCAACAAGGGGAGTGGACCATAAGCCTGATTGAATAGCAAGTTTCTTATTTCTCTTTTCTATCTTGCATTTTTTAAATCTCATTGAAATTCGCTTACTCACTTTGTTGCCTTATATCACATATAGACATTCACCCATGCCAATGATTCATTTAGTAATGTCGTCAACTGCATTAATTGGTCAACTTTTCGGCAAGAAATGTGTTCTTTTCTAGAAAAAGCTGTGTTTTGGTGAAGTAGTCTTGACGGAGGTAATAGCATATGGCTGGCACACTCTTAGTGTTATCCTTTTCTATAGCTGCAGATTATGGCATGTTTGCATTTCAAACACCAAAGAGCTATGTTATCCGGACTCGGGTAAGTGTATCGAGTGTGGGTGTGGGTGTGTGTCTTAAGTGTCGGACCTCCTTGATTCTCAAATCTTAGGATACGGGGGATATATGTCCAAAAGTTGGATATAGGAATACTACGCATGTAAATACATTATTTGTCTTATTATAGTGTAATGTTTATTGTTATTTTTTATAAAAATATACTCAAAATTACTCAAATTAAATGAGATGTGGTAAAAGAAAATAGTTTCCATCTATTATGATAGGAAAGTCATCTCTACTATTAGATTTGAGTTTTTTCTTCTCCAATTATGTCATGTTAAAGATCGGGTGTCCTTTTTGTGTTCGGGTGTTGGACACATTCCTTTACCTATCCCAATGTTGCATTGTGTCGACACGGGTACATGAAGGAAATAGGAGAGTCCATTTAACTGAGCAGTGTGCAACCCCCTTTTCTATGAGCATTTGAATCCACTTCTCTTATAAGCTTTCCAATGAGTACAGTTCATTACTTCATTGGCGGACTGAAGGCTGTATCCTATCTGATATTCTCTAAAATCTTCACATGTTTTGGATCAGAAAGCAATTCCAGATATTTTGCGAACAGGATTTTAGTTGTTTACAACCACATGTATAATATTTATAGAGTAATCTCATGTTGGCATTGGAGGAAACATTAGCTCTTGAAAGTGGATGTAATTGGATAAATGTAGCTGTTTGATTTTTAGAGGATATAATATTTCCTCAGTCTTTTTGCAGTTACATTGGTGGTTTCATCGATTCTGTTACAGGGCTCAGATGTGCAGCCTAATAAAAAAAATCAAAATTAGTCTAAACAGAAGATTGATATTATTTCAAGTGGTGATGGAATTTTCTTCACTTATTAAAATGATGCATTTTACTGATTTTCTTCAGGACACCAACAGACTGGAATACCTAATTCCCAAAAAGACATCCTTAAGGCACCGGTTGCCGATGGGGGACCAGGGTTTCATTGATTTCGTTGGTCATCTGCTTGAAATAAACCCAAAGAAGCGCCCTTCTGCATTGGAGGCTCTAAAACATCCATGGCTATCTTACCCATACGAACCTATATCATCTTGAATCATCTGAAGATTTCTGTGGTGAAAACCACCTGCTGTAATTTCCCCCCTCCTTGGATTTGACTGGCAAGAGGAAAGCTGTCCCACTTGATTCCTGATCAAAACTAGCTGTGTATTTAAATCGATGGTCCACAGATTTTACCCCTTGGAGTGCCTGCAGAATGCATTGAAAGGTGTGTTTGGTTTTATTGGTGATATCTATCTTTCCTTCCCCATTATTGAGTTGTATTTCAAATTACCGTAATCAAGAATGTGATCTTGCAAGCGTCATGTAATTCTAGGATTTTCTTTCATTTGTTTGGTCTGGTGGAAAGGGGAATCAATCTGTTGTACATGATGTGTGATAATTCTTTTAGGTTATTTAGTAGTAATAGCTTGTGAAATAGCTGTTTCTTTTTTTCCTTTTTCTTTTCCTGGAATTTTGGTTGGCTTGTGAAGCATCTGCTGCAATGTATCGAGTTTGGAGCAAGCCCAGTGAGAGTATTATTGGGGATTTAATGGTTTTGAAGTGTAGTTCAGTGTAACCGGGTTCTTGGTCTCTCTCTACATTCAGGAGCATGTTGTATCCCTTACCCAACTGATTTTGAAATGGTTGTTGCTTTCCCTCCCCCCCCCCCCCCCCCCCCCCCCCCCGAGCAGTTGGTGGCACAAGATTAATGTAGTAGGTAAGGCATTATCAGGTATTTTTTTATTTTTTTTGTTGTTGCAGTACTCTATTGGACACTAATATGAAGGATACAATCAAGATTTGAAACCATTAGGTAGGTAGGTAGGTACGTACGTATATCGGACAAAAGGACTAAAACTAGTTCGCACCTTGATGTTTGTTGCCCCATTTCTTTTACGTTTCTATAATTGATTACTTCAAATGTTCATAGCTAAGAGAGAGGTTCACTTTTTACAGGGGGCTTCTGACATCCATCCCCACGAGTAGGAGAAGATCTAGGATGCACTCATTTATATTGATGTCTTTAAGTCTTAAGGATGATTCTGTCTTTTTAGTTAATTTAAACTGTCTTTTAACTAATTTTCTTTTCTCAGGCACGAAGGCGGCTTAAGGTTTTCAGTGCCTTTAGAATCAATGGTTATTCCGTTAATAAGTAGATTTGGAAAACATTTGCTGATTTTTTTTTCCCCTTTCATTTTCCAGTAAATTATTGAACATCGTTTGTAGCAAAAAATGACTTGCCAGTCTAAAATCCGTAAATCGTTTTTATGATAGCTGTTGTGGTTGTCTTAGCCTGTCTATAACTGTCTTACGGTCACAAAACGTGCATATAGAAGAACATAAACAATTTATTTCCTCGTTAAGCTGTCAGACATAGTGTTAACCTTAATACTTAAATCCTTCAACAATATGTATGTACAACCCGCATGCATATATGCATATACTGAGCTTAAGCTGGATTTGGCCGGGCTTGGTAGACGGTAGAAAAACATTAATCATGTTTCATAGTACTTAAAAATACATCTTAGAAAAAGAATTTTGTTTTTTTGTTCTTTCAGAGTAATGACTATTAAGAAGAATCAGTATGTTGTCCTGGGATTATCTAATTTTCTCGCAAATTTCTCAAATCATGAATTTTTTTTTTGGTAAATAAAATTCTATTAGAAAGAAAAGAAATGTGGACTATCAAATCTTGACTTTTGGTAGCAAAGTAACTACACAGTCACAATTAACATACGGGTTTCTAGCAAAAGGTACAAATTAGATATAGGAACATTTTTGAAATTTGGCTTCACTATATTCATATATGTCACTAAGAAAAGTCATGATGATTAATTCAATGTGCGACAAAATGATGTCTAAGCTAGTTTCACACCACTTTAATGGTCTATGAACAATTCAGACGAAGACATGTACTGAGCAACTATTAGTCTATACTCATGACAAGACCATTATATATAATATATCCTCAATTTCATAATTAGATCCCAGAAAATTAATATATAGTTGAAAATTATGTGGATGGTTAGAAACTTAGAATCACATCAACAATTAACAGTTTCAGAACTACAAACAATGACAAGTGCTTTGTCGTATTTGTCGAGTACGCCAATCTATTTGTAAAGTGAGCTCACAGCTGACAAGATAGGGTTTGAAGCAACCAAGTGAAGCACAAAATTAATTGTTATAAATAATTGTCAAAATAAATCAATAAATAAAATTAATGTCTCATATAGCTACGCAAGCAAGACTCAGGCAAGAGAGAGCTAGCCTTAAAGTCCACAATGTCAAGTGTAACTGATGCATTACTAAATAAAATAAGATGAATGAATGCTTACACAATCAGGTATAGCCATAAACTGGAAAATGTTTCGTGTCAACAGCCATGGCCATGCAGTTCTTATACTCTGAAATATACATGTAAAACTTACATGGTAAATGATACGGGACTTTGAATCTCACAGAAGTTTCAACTACACGAAAATTCAAAAGACGTGATGAGTTTAAAAAGGTAGTATTTGTGGGAGAAGGTAAAGGCTACATGTTGGAGAAAGTAAGGGTTATCTAGGAACTCCTATAAAAGAAGAGGCTAATCAACTAGGGGCGGAGCCAGGATTGCAAAGTGAGAAGGGCTAAAAGTAAGAAAAATTAAAAATTTGCATGACACACATGTTATAAATATTCAAAAATAAACAAAAAATTAAGAACCTTCTCATATAGATAAATCAATAGGAGAATATATAAATTGAGAACGTTTTCAAGGGGTGCATCACTATTGAAAAGAGTCTGGTGATAATTTATCACTGATAAATGTTTAACCCAATAGGAGAATATATAAAGAAAAATATTGGAATCCCTTTTTCAAATTTTTTGAATAATAAAAGAAGAAAAAGGAATGAAGCAAAATAACAAATTTTAGACAAAAAAGTGAAGAATATACCTTTTTCTTTTTGCCTTCTCTTCCTCCAATTCATCAATAGTTCAAAGTCACTGAAGAAGAGCGTGGTGAGGGATCAAGTTTTGAAAGAGTCTGTGATTGTGCTTAAGAGGGACATACACTTATTACTAGCGCACGTAGCAAAGGGCAAGAGACAAAAGGCACTTTTAGGGCTTCTCTATCTTTGTTTCTCTTTCTACACAAGAGCCTAGTTAAAAAATAAAAGGTCTGTGGGTTGGGCTAGACTGGGCTAGGTTAGTGGGTTATGTTAAACACAATAGTAGTAAAAAAAAAAAAATTGCACCTGGGCTATAGCCCAAGTTAGCCCACATGTAGTTCCGCCACTGTAATCAACCTACAAAGGTAAGTAGAAAATTATATTCAATAGCTTGATCGTCAGAGTGTACGCAACTGGTACTATATTGGTGTCTTTCCGATTATTAACTTTTGATTCTCTCAGGGAAAGTCTCTCCTCCAGATCGTGACAGAATCGTGCATCAAGTATCAATAGTTGGTGCTATTTGTGGGAACCACTAGTTAGTTTCTGTTGTGATTTGGTGTGCAGGCTAGGGGCAACAAGTCGGTGTGTGCTTTTTATCGCAAGTAACATGTAGTGTTGGAATAGCAGGTTCAAAACTCGAATCAAAGATTGAACCAATTGACCTAACAAAATGCGGCCATTATGCAGCACTTGGCTATACCGAACCCTCCACTAGTACATAATTCACAAAGTGGATAATATCCTCCCATCTAGCAGGATGGAAGGGAAAATATTAGATTGCAAAATGATAATTCTAGCCAAGATGAGCATGTTGAAAAGCACAAACAAGTGGGAGGTTAGCATATAGAACAACATCATCCATCTCCTGAATGGAATACCTGATCTTGTGGAAATGTGTCTATCTATGTTGGTGACAAAATTGAGGATGATATCTACTCTGACTCGCAGATACAGGATCTAAAGGTAAAGTTTAAGACATGGCACAAGCCTTGAAGGGAAAAAACCTACCACAATGGAGGATCTAGTGCATAAGAGTAACCTCCTATTTAGCCCTGTTGTTATGAATTACCCCTTGCCCATCAAGTTTAAGATGTTGACACTCAAAAAGTTTGATGGGACTCGGGACCCTCTCGATCACTTGGAGACATACAAGGTGCTCATGCACCTATAAGCTATGCTCGATGAAATCATATACAAAGCCTCCCCACCACATTGAAGGGGTCAGCACGGGTCTGGTTCAATAAGTTAAACCCAGGTTCGATTAATAACGTTAAAGAACTTATTAGGCAGTTTGTGGGACACTTCATTACAGTGCAGAGGCATAAGAGGCCAACAACCCCCTTGTTGAATGTGAGGCAGGATAAGGGAGAGTCATTATGATATTACATCAGGCACTTTAATACTAAAATGCTCCAAGTTGACGAGATAGACGACAAAATAGCTTGGACTGCCTTTATGGGAGAACCTCAAGGTTCATTTTCTCTTTGTTAAAAGAACTTCCTATTAATATGGCAGAGTTGCTGATCAGGGCACAAAAACACATAATGCAGAAAACGCTATAAATACACAAAAAAATAAAGGAGGTGATGATAAGAGGATAAATAAGAAGAAGCTAGGCTCTAACACTAGGGATGAAAGAGATGTCAAGTATAACAAGTCTACAATCAACTAAAGTAACAAACTATCTCAATGACTGAAGAGTCAGGATAGTTGTACCAAATATACTCCTCCAAAGGTACTAGTAGATCAAATCTTGCTTCAGATTCAAAATGAACCAAGTTTAAGATGGCCCCCAAAGTTGAAGACAACCAACAAGAATGGCCCAGGAGAAATACTGCAAGTTTCACTTGGACCACGGGCACACCATAAAAGAATGTATCGACCTCAATAATCAAATTAAAAATATGATCTGCAAGGGGAATCTGCGTAGGTTCATAGCAGGGAACGAGGGAGGTACTGCAAACCCTGCTCAAGGGGATCGAGATAATCGCCTTCCAGCGTAACAGCCAATTGGTGAGATCAAGTGAGAACATAGTCATGTTAGGAGCGACCATACATAGTTGATCACTTATAATCAAGACCAGGGACATACTGGCTAGAGAACTTAAAAGGTGACAACTTCTTTAGTACTCGTGGAATGTCGATCACTTAAGGAAGTATTATTAGTAAGAAGGTTTAGAAAGTAATTTTATTTCTGTCATAGCTTTAGGTTCGGTGGTAGTTTTTGTGTCCATGCATAAGTTTTTACCTTCAATGAACAGTTTTGATGCCAATAATGATTCTAATTTTAATAATATTTTTTTATATCTAAATGAATTATCTGGCATGATTTATCATTATGTGTTACCAAGACTACGAACCCCCCATGAGAAGGGGCAAGTAGTGAAACTCGAACTACTACATTCTCCTTATTAAAGGAACGAGATTACTAGCCCCCTTAAAGAGATGAGTGATGCCCGAGGCTACAACATCCCCTTATTAAAAGAGTTAGCTGAGTGAAACTCGAGACTACTAACCCCATTTATTAAAGGAGCGGGGCTACGAATCTCCTTGAAGGGTTGAGTGAAGCCCAGGGTTACAACAAACCCTTTACTAAAAAGGTGAACTGTGTGAAGCTCGAACTATGACGACTCCATCAACACCTTCCCTTATTAAAAAGCGAGCCAAGAACTCATTCTCCTTACTAGAGAGATGAGAACCCTCTTAACCTCTTATTAAAGGGGTAAGACTATGAGCCCTCTTATTAAAGGGGCAAACTGAATAAGCTTGAGACGACGACTCCCCTTGTTAAAGGGTTGAGACAATGACCACTAGACATGTTTAGCTTGGGTTAAAAGTTACGTAACCCGATAAAAAATAAGCTTGGTTGAGCTTGGTTCTCAAGCACAAAGATATTATCCAAAAAGAGGTAAGTGCCAAGCCACAATTATATAGAACTCTCTATCTAGAGTTTTCTCTTTCGTGAGACAGTACAACTTGAACATAACTTCTTCGTTATATTTGTTTTTATACTTTACTACATACATGTGAACACATATCAGTAGAGGAATTCCCAATTAAATTCTCCAGCCATGTGCCCTTTAATGACATTAGGTTTCAAATGATATATGTTTGTTCTCACATTAAGATAAACTAAACTAAAAAAATAGACGTGATGTGTATGTGCATGGTAGTACATTACTTCACATTTTATTATCCATATGTAACTACGTGTGTCGAGATAGACACTACAATTCATATATATTTTTGACCAAACATGGAATAGTTCATGACCTTAATCAAGTAGTGGGACCGACAATGTTCTGATGACGCTTGTAGGCTAAATTTTACCAAGTGGTCAGCCTCTTTTCAAAAAAATGGGCAGATACAAACATGTCTTTTTCCACATAGACCCATCCAATTTTGCATATTTCCCCCAAATTGGTATTAGCAGCCACAATTTACTACATTTGGGTTGAAGGAACAATAGGATCTTCAAGAACAAGGCATCCACTACCCTTGTAATTTTCAATACAATCATGAAAATAATAAGGTTTAGGCACTATCCTCGTACTTTTAAAAATAACAAAACAGCAAGAACCTTGGCAGTAGCCTGACATCTTCCAAGCTCCTGCATTTGACAACTTAGGAAACCACCTAATCATCTCAGCAATGGAACATGATCTACAACTTCACCTACTTCCATTGCTCCTATGTACTCAAGCTTCTGATGTTATTCTGATACTAAACCCTCTCTGCTGCTTTACTTTATACACTTGATGCACATGTGTTCATTGTTCAGTCATGGTCTTGTCCATGGTTTGTTCTCCAAGTGAGATTATTATTCAACTGAGTTCTTGTTGCTCCTTGTGAGTTTCCTACTCCTATGGAGCTTGTTTCATTGTAAATTCTACTTTTATATATATATATATATATAAAATTGACCTTTACCAAAAAAAGAAGAAGAGTAAAGACGCATGGTTAAATTAGGTCCTAATGCAGTCTAAACATGGTGATCTCCATCTTTTCTTTCTCTTCATCATCAAAACATGTTGGCATAAGAGACTTTCAAAAGTTTCACCTAGCGAGGTTGACGCCGGATAGAATAAGAATTATTTTGCAGGCTAGTTTCAACAGATAATTCACAGGGAAGAACATAAGAGAATCGCCCCAAAACACAGAGAAAATCCTCTGGTGTTCAATTTAATATTATCAAATCAAAGAAATGCCAAAAATCAACTCACAAGTCGGGTTGTATAGCTAAAAATTGTCATTATCAGAATTTTACCAAAAATAACATAATTCCAATAATCATGCCAAAATCAAATATGTAATAAAAGAAGTAATCTGCCAAAAATCTGGCCCAAATCGAGTTCAGAATCACTTCCTAAATGACAAAAGAAATATTACCATAAACGAAAAAAATAACTAAAAATGGGGATTCAGAAGGAAAAACAGCAGATTTTGACCTCTAAAAAATGTTCACCGAGCAGAGCTCGATGGCCACGACGTGCGTGCTGAAAAGAGCTTTCCGAATTAGGGTCATATGTGCAGTTTTGATACTCGTAACCAAAGTTATGACCAAAATACCGAAACGCACACAAAACTACCCCAATTAGGAAAAGATCACGACTATCTGCCATTTTTGCACTGATCTGTCAACTCAAGGTATCTCAGTGCCATCAACGTGTTATCTGACAACTCAGCATCATCTGATTCGGATCCTCTTGCATCAGATACCCATAAAAATCTCATCTAGTAAGGCCCATCAAGGTCTAGCCTTTGCAAGACCTAGGTCTTGCCTGGTGAGACCAAGATAAATTCTTGCCAGGGTGAGACCCACCAAGCTAGGTTTCACCCAATTAGTATTTGTTAATTGATTCAAAGGGACACATTTTATTCTGAATTGTACTAGAATGTAATATATTACATGTATAAAGTTGCTAATTAATGAAGCAAAAATTCACCCTTGGACCGGTTAAATGCCAACCTATAAAAAATGACAAGAGAAGGATAATCGAAAGGGCACCGGTGTGGTGCCGACCCACTACGCTATAACGATCAAGTCAAAAATTGGAAGGGCTTTAAAAATTGTAAAGGAACTCAGGGGATATTAATTGCATACCTTGGTATATGGATCGTCTCTATATTTATAGTAGCAACATAGGGACGTGTCCTAGTAAAAGACTGGCTCTTTAGTTCCCTAGACTTATCTGGAGATAGAAAAGTTCTGGTCAAAGTATACCACTAATCCACGTCAACTTGCTCTCAACTTCCACATCACACATTTCACAATTTGAGTCAAATACTCTATCAGATGCCCCATGTTCATAAGGGTCGCTCGTCGGTCCTTAGGAACACCTTGGGTGACCTCTGGCCTATCAGCTTGGTCGATTAATGGCCCATGATTTTCTTTATCTCTTTTTATTTTAGGTGGACCCAGCCTTGGCCGGGTCTAAGATCCGACTTGGCCGTGTCCAGGACGTGGCCTGTGCCGCGTGGGTGTCGTCCAAAATCTAGCTTAAGGACTCGGCCTTGCCAGCGTCCAGGATCCAGTTTAAAGACTCGGCCTTGGCCGGATCCTCAAGGACCGGCCTTGGACCAGGCTCCTCTTGGGCCCACCCCTTGGCCAATTTTCTCTTAGGCTGGCCGTTTAGTCAGGGCGATTTCTTTTTAGGCCCGCCTCTTGGTCGGCCCGATTTCTTCTTGGGCCCGCTTTGGTCGGGCTCCTATTGGGTCGACCTTTTGGTGGCATCGGTTTCTTCTTGGGGCCGCCTCTTGTTCGAGTTAATTTTTTCTTGGGCTCGCTTCTTGGTCGGGTCGGTTTCTTCTTGAGCTCGCCTTGGTCGGGTTTCTCTTGGGCCAGCCTTTTGGTCGGACTGGTCTCTTTTTGGGCCCAGCCGACCCTGGGTTGGTGTATAAGAACCCGATTCATATATATAAAAAATGATTATTGCTCTGAAGAATCGAACTTTAACTAATAAACTCCAATGGTCTCACTCTAACCATTATGCCAATGACTTACTTGGTTAAGAAACTTTAATTAATAAACTTTATAGCACAACTCTTGATAAAGCCACGCGATAACTTTTACAGGACTTACCCGCCATTTGCTAAAAAAAATTTAACGGATTGTGCGGGTCGATTGACAATGTTCTAGAGATTAATTATCCCACATTTTTCATTAACAGCCCTTTGAAAAAATGTGTCCCCGCAAGGCCGTGTTCCCGTAGGGCTGTGTCCCCGTAGGGTTGTGCCCTCGTAGGGCCGTTTGACAATGTTCTCAGAATTAATTCATCCCGCATTTTTTATTAAAGGCCCTCTGCAGAGGTGTGTCCCTGTAGGGCTGTTTAATAATATTCTCGGAATCAATTCATCCTGCATTTTTCATTAAAGGCCCTCTACAGAGGTATGTCCCCGTAAGTGTGCTCTCGTAGGGCTGTTTAACAATGTTCTCAGAATTAATTCATCCCGCATTTTTTATTAAAGACCCTCTGCAGAGGTGTGTCCCCGTAGGGTTGTGCCCCCGTAGGGCTGTGCCCTTGTATGGCTATGCCCCTGTAGGGCTGTTTGTTCACTTTTTGTTTTAGTTATGACAACATATTTCGAAGCACAAAAGACTGCTATTGATATTTTAGTAACAAATAGAGAATTATTTGAGAAAAAATCTCAGAGCTATCGTCCTAAGGCTCGATATTAAACTAAGTTTTAGCTAGAACTATTAAAGTAAATGCAACTTTTTAAAAGAAAACCTTACTGATGGCACTTCCTTAGATACTCAGTATTCCAAGGATGAGTCAACTGCCTCTCTTCCAACGTCTCTAGTCAATATGTCCTATGTCACCTCCAAGTCCATCGGAGATAACTCTGATTTCTCCCAATAGAGAATTTTTTTGAGTGCTCTCATCTTTACCATCCCCGTCCCATGGGCGGTTCCGTGTTCCCCTCTCATCTTTGGCCATAAACCTTTGCAGTTGGCCCCTACGAATTATATTTTCAATATATTTTTTCAAGTCTATGCACTCATCTGAATCGTGCCCATAGTCGCGATAGAACCTGTAATACTTGTCGTGGGACTTCTTGGAGGGATAAGTTCTTAGTTTTGGGTGCTATACGACAGCTGGGTCATCTTGGATATAGAGGAGGATTTAACTTATTGACGTGTTTAATGGGGTAAAAGGGTGGAATCTCTTATCACGACGCGATGCTTTATCGGTCTGCTCCCATGGCATTCTGTCATACTTGAGTCTCTATCATCCTTACTGGAATGTCCTCCCCTATTTTTGTTTGCCTTTCTTTCATCAAGGACATCCTCTGCGTTCATGTACTTTTGGGCCTTCATGAGTAGCTCAGACATGCTTTCTGGAGGGTGCTTGGAAATTGAGTACAAGAACTTTGAAGGCAGTAAGCCCCTGACGAATGCGGTTACTGCCACCTTGTCATCCAGAGTATCGACCTGACATCTTCCTGTTAAACTGGTTAATGTAGTCTCGCAATGACTCCCCCTTAGTCTGTCTTACGTTCAGGAGATAGGTGGCGGGCTTTCTGTGCCTTCGGGCGGCAATAAAATTACCTACGAACAATACAGATGTCGGCTTCAGGTTGTTAAACTATGACCAGGTAGAACCCTTCAAGATAATAGGAAAGGCTCTACACAGGATTTCATCCGATACTCCTTGGAGGTGCATCAGAGCCTTATAGGTCTCTAGATGATCTAGCGGGTCCTTGGTTCCATCAAAGCTTTCAAGGGTGGGCATCTTGAATTTGTTGGGCAAATAATAGTTCATTACCCCGCAGAGAAAGGGATGTTGGTTTATTGGATCGGATCCTCTATTGTAGCAAGGCCCTTCCCCCTTATGGCATAGGCCATGCTTTCTACCCTAGCTCTGAAGTCCTGCATCTCCATGTCATAATAGGTAGTTTCCCCTGGGTGCCCTGAGTCTCCACGGGGTTAGTTCTTTTCCAGCGGGACTAAGTGACTGGGGTTCGTCTCACCTCTTACTCGGCTCTAAGTTGCGTTGTCCATTGGGACTTCACTGTCTCGCCCAACACCATCCCCTTCTAAATCAACAGGCCTAAGGTGAATTGGCGATGGTGCCAGTGCCACAGGAAGTAGTCACTGCAGAATTGCGACATTTTGTTGGAGTATCTGGGCCAGACTTTGATTCAAGTTTCAGACCTGACATTCTAGCGCTGTGACACGCCCCTGGTCGTTTAGGACTCTGGGGCATGCCCTAGGGAAGTCCATCTATCTAGGGGTTGCATGTCTCTATGTCCTACAGCTGGCACGTTGTAGCTGGGAAGATTAAGGGCGACAGGCGGGTCTTGTCTGACTGGAGGGTCCTGTCCATCAGGAAGGTCATGGCTGACAGGAGGGTCCTACGTTGGAGGATTGTGGCCAGCAGGAGGGTCCTGTAGGGTCGTAGTCTCGAACCTAGATCGTAGGTGCATCATGTTTCGTATATGATTCGTGTAGAATAATCAAGTTTGTGATCGTTCCCACAAACGGCACCAACTGATGAAGCAGAAATCCACCCTTGAACCGGTCAAACGCCAACTTGTAAAAAATGACAAGAGAAGGATAATCGAAAGGGCACCGGCGTGGTGCCGGCCCATTACGCTCTGACGATCAAGTCAAAAATCGAAAGGATTTTCAAAGTTGTAAAGGAACTCAGAGGGTATTAATTACATACCTTAGTATATGGATCGTCTCTATATTTATAACAGCAACATGGGAACGTGTCCTAGTAGAAGACTGACTCTTTAATTCCCCAGACTTATCTAGAGATAGAAAAGTCCTAGTCAAAGCATACCTCTTGTCTATGTCACCTTGCTCTCAATTTCTACATCACACATTTCACAATTGGAGGCAAATACTCTATCAGTAATTTCTTTTGTCACCAAGATACAAGTAAAGTTCAGATTTGCGTGAGCAGTTATGAGCCATTATGCACGATTAGTTACAATGCTAAAAGTTAGTCCTAGACCTTCATTTGTCAGAGTCAGAGTTTGAAATCAATACACATGAGAGCATACATAGGCTGCTAGTAAAAAAGAATTACTAGCATCCTTACATATATGACGGAAGTCCCTACTACTACGAGGTATCTGAAAAGTTAAAATTCTTGAGGTTCAACAAGCAATCCTTCGTGAACAGGGGGCAACTAATATGAGACTTTGAATCTCATAGAAGCTTGAACAACACGAAAACTCAAAAGACGTAATAAGCTTAAAAAGTTAGTTACTTGTGGGAGAAGGTAAAAGTAAGTGTTGGAGAAGGACAGAGTTACGTAGGAACTCCAATAAAAGAAAAGGCCAATTAACCTAGAAAGGTATGCAAAAAATTATATTCAATAACTTTTCTTCTTCCTTTCACAATCCGATTCTAGCTAACTTGATTGTCGGAGAGTACCCGATTGGTACCACATCGATGTCTTTCCGGTTATCAACTCTTTATTCTCGCAGGAAAAATGTCCTCTCCATATCATGACGGAGTCATGTATCTACAATAAATATTTATACTTATATACACAATTTTTTGAATTTCAGAAGGAAAAAAAAAAAGAAGAAGAAGAGATGTTGGAAATCATAAGTCCTTAGTTACATGAATTCACACACACACACGCACACAGAGGGAGAGAGAGAGAGAGAGATTTTGTAAGCATGGGAAATATGATAATAATGGGCTAGCTATCTCTTATTCACCGTATCGTGTGTGTGTGCGCGCCGCGCGCATTACTGTATAATTACTTAGTTCATATGGATCAACAACCATGAATCAATAATTTTCTAGAAGATACTTCTTAGCTGCAATACTCGTGGTTTCAACAACAAACCAACAAAAAAGGAAAGAGAAAGAGAGAGGGAGAGATGCTACACTCATGGTTTTACAACAACTTCTCATGCTGCTATTTCTCCCTCATTTGAGTATACATACAAGATATGCCTCTTCGTGCATATATATAAGTTCTTCTCTCAGTACTATAGTAATGTATAACAACTATGCGTAGTTCTCATTTGCGGAAAAAACTATGCATAATTGTAGTTAGTACGTCATACTAAATATGTGCAAAAGTATATGCATATGTAGGTGAATCTTCTATATTGATATATCATATACCATGCATCAAGATCTAGTACTAATGGTGTTATGAAGAGCTTCCAACCGACAAGAAATCTATGAATGGGACCCCGGCCCTGCTCTGCTGTGTCGCCGCTTCCTGTTCCACCTCCTCCTCATCTCTTATGCCATGGTCAATCACTTCACTTCTATTACACTCAGTATTTACTTGGAGAAAATCATAAAACTCCGCACGTTCATTTCTATCTGAAACATCAATAGAAAACAAATTTATGAACTTAAAAAATAAATAAATAAATAAACTAGCAAAAAATCAAATGAAACTATATATAGCACATTTGAAGTGAATTATTCTACTATATATATATATATATATATATATATATACCTTCTTGCATCTTCATATGATGAATCAGATTCTCTGAATTGAGCTCCTTAAAATTTGAATAAAAATTATCAACTGAGTTAGGGTATTCAAATCTAGGGTGGTAATTATCAACAAATGAAACAAAGTTCCTTGCTTGGCAGCTCATTTGCAGAGGATGTTGTTCTCGATCTGATGGGGATTTTCGCTCACTTACGAATGTTTGAGCAGCTCTCTTGGCGTACAACCTCGATCTTTCTCTGCATCTTCGTGCCATGATGACATGCCAGTGATTCTTGACAGCGTTATCAGTCCGACCAGGGAATAGCCGGGCAATAATAGCCCATCGATTCCCATGAATCCGGTGAGAAGCAAGAAGCCGTTCTTCTTCCTCCTCCGTGAAAGGGCTTCGATTGATTCTTGGATCCAACTGATTGAACCATCTCAGCCTACAACTCTTCCCTAAAAAGTATTCATGTTTGTGTTAGTTACATATATATAGTGAGAAATTAAGTTAAATATATATTCTTTTTTTTAATGAATTATATGTGTTCTAATTAAGATCCTCTCCACTTATGACACTAAAAACTTGGTATATATAGAGTAAGAAGCATGGATAGTATTGGTGTAAAAGATATACAGTAGATATATAGTAGTAGATATCAATAGTCATGCAGGAACAATCAACAAGAAATGAAAAAGTTATAGCATGACTAGGTGTATATATATATATATATATATATATATCAGTGTTGATGAATGATGAATCCCCTACCTGATCTTCCTTGCAGCTTTTCGGCTATGGCGTTCCAGTTATGAGGTCCGTAACGCTCCACCAATTCCCTGAGCTTCTCATCCTCAGCAGGCCTCCAATGGCCTCTGGTGCACATCTGATCTTGATCGATCTTTATAAATATAAATAGATATAAACTAAAACCAATTATGAAGAGACGACTGTACTGTAGTAGTAAACCCTAAATAATTTAAGACGGATTGGCCTATATAATCTTCTTCCAACGTTTTTCTGATAAGCTATCAAACAAAACAAAGCTTGATCATCACCAATAACGATTCTGATCGAAAGAACAAAATCAAAGAGATGTATCTAGTGATTGCAGGAAGAGAGAATTAAGGATCGATGATAATCTATACATATAGAAGGCTAAATTAATAAAGGATATCTATATATAGTTGTGAGTAATTTACAATAATATTCATGATGTATATATATATATATATATATATATATATATCAGGATGTATTGCTATATGGTTGTAATTAAGAAAGCTAGATCCCAACAGAATATATATGGGGAGATGAGAAGTGTTTTCCGTTAGGGAGTGGGAGGGTTTGGACAGACCTGTACCAGCGATTGATGCAACGTCTAGGCTAACAAACACCTATAACTTATATAAGTATATATATCTAAATGAAAGAGAGAGAGAGAGAGATAAAAAAAAAGGTTGCTTGGTGGGGTGATTTTCGTTCTCCTTTCAACGTCTTTCCAAGTTTCTAACCTACTTATAACCCACCAAGCATTTTTCTGTCTGTATAAATATATATATGACCACATTTATGTATTTTATTATATACATATGTATTAATTAGAGATCATAAACAGGTGTATGTATGTCTTAGCACCTGTAAGTAATTTTAATTATTATATAACGACAAAAGTAATTTACTTAGCTCGCTAGTGATCCATAAACTGCATGCTTGGATTTGTATGTATAGTACAATATATATATATATATATATCTTAAAAGGAAATTGAACTAACAAATTTCAATCCACTTTAGATTAGGGCCACTGTTAGCTTTTATTTAGGTTATATATATATATATATAATAACTAGCTAGTATGATATAAGCAAAGGTTGGTATTATTGTTGGACCTTTGTGGTGTTGTACGTATGTATGGTGTTTTTAGGTCTTTGATCAACTTTCAGACCTAACTAACAAATTAGCATACAACCTTAGAAGTGCACGTGGAGATTGGGACACCCATGATTAACCTGCTTCTTTTCAGTCAAACAACTGATCTCTTGTAGTTGTGAAGTTGCTGTTAAAAAAAGGTTTGGAATTACAAAACTACCTTAATTATTAATTATAACCTTAATTCGATCTCCATAATAATTAACTCTATGCAGTTCAGTTCCCATGCATATATATATATATGTGTGTGTGTGTGTGACACTATTAATTTCTTGGTTCAACAATATACTATGTAGAATGACAGACATGCAAAAAGAAAACTTGAAATTAAATTAATTTTACATTTGCAAATTCTTCGATGAACAATCAGCCTTGGCGTAAATTTTAAAGAACGAAAAACATAAATTAATTGAAAGTTGGTTTGGAGTTAAAAAAAAAAAAAATGTCTGAATTCAGATAATTATCTTGTGTAATTTTTTTTTTAAAATTGTTTTCAAAATTTTCAACAATTAGCTGTTAATTTGTAGAGAACACCTAATAATTCTTGCTAATGCACATTAATCCATTCATTCCTGGTATCACATGAGTGGTGTTTTTTTTTTGTTCCCTCTTCTATAAGCATATGTACTCATACGCCTTTTATATATATATATATATATATATATATATATATATATATATATATATATATATTGTGATTTGAAACCTCAACTTTTCTTTCGAAAAAGCCAAGGACATACATAGTAAAACTAAATCCAACACCTTGAAAATCACACGAGTGATACTATTGCATGGTGCAATTGAAGCAACTAATCAAAGAATTGATTTGTTGCAAGTTTTTGACAAGATTAGTCCTTTGAATACGAGTATATGAGTTTGAGTCTAAAAATAGTCACCCGTCTCATTAAACTTTTTCATAATGTGTTATTTTTTTATTGATTTCTCATTTCATTTGTAATAATTTCTCATTTGGCTTTTTGGCCTTATTCCAAATATGACTTTACTTTTTCGTTATTTCCGTTATTTTTCTTCTTCTGCAGGGATACTCTGACACCGACACGTAATTCATTGTGTCTAAGAGTTGCAGGGGATCAGCTTTTCTTCAAAAAGTTAAAAAAAAAAAAAAAAAAAGGCAAATACTACGAGAAAATAATAATAGTACTCACCTTCACTAATTGCACTATTCGGCGTGTGTTTATATATATTAGAAAGCGATTAGATCATAAATTCTATGTACCATCTTTCTTTTATCATATAATCTCCTAAATTAATAAATAATTTTCTGACCTAACAAAATTGATCAGTTAAGATCATTCTATTACAAACCTGTTAGTTATATTATGAAACGAGTAACTTGCTTTTGCCGTGTGAATATTAATTTAAAAGCTGAAGATTGTTATTTTTAAATGACGGTTTTAACCTTAAAGACCAACCACGTCCTTGGTCTTCAAATGTACGAGACATCCTCGTGTGGTTAGATCAAGTAAATCCAAGGCTTTTGTGTGATCAAAAGCTCAACATTCCGGATCAATTCCTATTTATACCTCAGAACAATTATTTTCATTGAATTCCCATTGAAAGGTTCTTGTTTTTTCTTTTTCCTGCCATGGCTAAGAATTTCATTTTGCTTCTTCAGGACAATCGACGACATCGATGAATGTGACCGGAAACAACAAACGGCGGGGAGCATTTCTTGGATGGAGTCAACGACTTTGATTTCTCGCAAAGTTGTGACGAGTTAGGGTTTCGATGTAGAGAGCCTTGGAATCCGGCTTGAGAAAGCCTTCGACGGTTAAATCTTGGAACATCGACGAGAAGTAATTTTCGACAGAGGTTTTAGAGTTAGCGTCAAAGCATTTGACGTTGTTGGTGATGGAGGAAAAGAAGTAGAAGTCACCGAAATCGCAAGATTTGCCTGTAATCGTAACAATGTAAGCGGCTCGAGCGAGAACTACAAGAATGACAAATGAGAGGCACTCACACCAAAATATTGCTCAAGAGACTTGCTTTACCTATGACTTACATTAGGTTGATTGTCTTGATTCAAGTCGGGTTAAGTTGTGAGTAGTATTTGGGTCATTTAAAGGGCATTTGGGTCATATAGAGAGTTAAAATTCTTAATATTGTCTCATTTGAGAACTCAAACTCTCAATCTTTCATCTGAAAAGAAGAGTTGGTACTACTTGAGTTAATAATCCCTTGGTTAGATTTTAGTTCATCCCTTAATATGTTTCCTTCACTAAAATAATTCGGATCTTAATTGGATCGAACCTCTTATTAGAGCGTATTCGGGTTGCATACCCCCAATTTGGCCCTAATTAAAACCATAGACAAAACCCTATGTATTGTTAATTTGATATTTTGGATCACAAAACTGGTTTCGACCCAACATCCAAGTACAACCTAAGCAAACCTTTTGCAAATAGTTAATAGGGAACATGAGTCTACTTTTGACCACCTCTAATTTTTTATTTATTAAATGTTTTTGACCGTTGGCCTACCATTCTCATAGTTTGGAGAAATTGCTTGTCGGAAAAGTGAGCCACAGCCCTCTCCCATCTTTCACCCACCATTTGTCCCAAGATAAAAACAGCAGTCCATTAGATTGGTAACTGTCACTACTAACTTAGCCGTTTTCTTCAACTAACAAATCTCTCTCTCTTCATATATATATATATATATATATATATATATATATATGAATTCTGACCTTGGAGGATGACATAATGGGGATCATCTTGAATCCTTTGATTTTCACCACAAATAGGGAGTTGTAAATGAAGGGCACTGTGATATTAGTCCAAACTAATTTGCATTTCTTCTCCCATAGTCAAATTAGTCTTTCCAAATTACAGACTAAAAATACCAACTGTTTCATCTATGGACTTCTCTATTGACTGTTCACCAGTTTTACCTACTTTCTTCAGCACAAATATTGATTTTCCTAATGCCCTAAGAGTTAGTTTTGTTTGTGCCATTGCAGTTGCTATACCAGAAATTTGAAATCTAGCTTATACTTCATATATATATATATATATATATATATATGTAAACATGCATGCATATTAATCAAAGAATATTCACACCACAATTTTCATACTGACCTAGCTATATATACATTTGACAGATACATACTGCTCTCAAGGGATGAAGTATGTTGCACGTTTAAACATCAAAGGGGCCCGTTTTCCTGGCCATCACTATATTTAACTATCCAATATTCTTTATCTAAATTCATAATGAAACAACCCTATGATGATCTTTGCCCCAGTCGATCATCTCCATTACAATCCCTGCTAATAGATTTCACCTAATATCCGTTTTAATTGACAATTGTTATATATGATCATTCTTTTTGAGATAATCAGCTAGATTGTGAGACAAACTATTAGAATTGGTGAGTGTTGTTCTGAATATTCAGCAACTGCTAACTTGGGAAATTTTTTGATTGATTAAAGCCATCAGATTCTACTAATTACTTAGTTCATATATATATATATATATATACACACACACATATGATCATATGAATTGACATACGTACATTCATCAATATATATCAGATAAAGGATTTCTCGGTATGTAAGTTATCTAAACTGCTCAACTGTAAAACCAACGAAAGCCAACATCCGAACCATCCAAAGAGGTTACTTTTGTTTCTTAAGCTCAATTCAAGTGTACACCTACCATACCTAATTTATCTATTACTAGCAAATTACCTCACTGTTTTAGTACACCTTTCATCTATATTATTTTGATCATCATTGCCTATATACAAATGTCAATACCATGTTTTCCACCACTTTTGTTTCCTTATTTAGAATAATAATAGTAATAAAGTTCGTTTCAAAGCTTATGAAGTTGTGGGGAAAAAAAAAAAAAAAAAAACAACAGAACATAGAAAGAAAATGCTCTTTTGAGTGCAACTCACTTTTGAGCTTGTGGGTATTAGGTAGAAGACAGGGATGTAAAATGTCCTTGTTGGCATGGAAACATTTCTTAAATTGGATTTTTTACACTAACCTTGATGGAATATAACACCTTTACTTTCATTCTCTATTATAATTTTGATACCTTTCTATCTATCTTTGTCTGAAGAATTAAAGGATATATATATATATATATGATCTTTCTCTAGCTATTTGAAACTAGAAGAACAAGCTTAATCTGATATTTCTCTAGTAACCTGCTGAATAGTAAATATGTGAATGATGTGTTAAGAATAAACTTTTTATTTAATGCGAAAGAGAAGTTTGCAACCATCATCAAGTAATTTATAATATAATATATAAAACTTCCATAAATTGTATTTGATGTAAAAATGAAGAAATCACTTGCTTCATGGTATATGCAGGAATTTCTATCAATAGCATGAAGAACAAATCCATTGATATGAAAGCCATTTCTTTCGGCTCAAGTGTTGATTAGCACAACACAAAAAACAGTAGTCCACAAGATGATTGCAACGTTTTGTCGCATTCAAATTTGACTGATGGAGCGCATTTTCCCTCATAACAACCGTCTTTGAGAGAAAATTAACTCAGGGAGAAGGATGAATTCTTCAACACTACTCAAAAGTGTCGCGAAAATCACTTGAAGAAGACCAGTAAAATGGCAACACATTTTCCTTCCCAATCACAAAGTTCCACGATAGAGCTTGAACCGCCCAAGTCCATGCCACGGTGAATCCCACAAAGGTAGAAATTATCAGGCAACATCCGCGTGTAATTGAAGGAATATCCGAGTGTACTATTCCTCGCCTTCTTTGTTTTTAATGTTCATCATAAGTCAAAGATCAATTGATGATGCTAAACATGAGACTGACTGATTATAACTGAACACTTCAATGATATATTTGCAAGAAAGAAGTAAAAAAGAGAAGTATTTAGTTCATGAAACTGGATGGAATTCTTCTAGCACTTGAGTTTATGCAGATTAATTTTTTCCTATCATAATCACATTATGCAAACAAATTTCCTATAGGCATGTCCCTTCAATAAATGGAACAGTACTATAGTATTAAAAATTTGGGTTGTGACCTTCTTCTTCTTCTACAGTATCTAGCTCCTGAAATGGTGAACCAATCACGAAATCTGTCCACCCATTGACAAAATAAAGTTGGTGAAAAGGGAACAACTTATAGCCTCAAAGTCTAGCTTCTGTATTTTAACTTTAGACTAAAGAGTGTAGATGCTGAAATGAAAGAAAATGAATAAAGGAGAGAGTAGATTGTTATGTTTCAATGCTAAACATTAGGTCAATCAAAGGATTGCCTGACCATTTATTAAAAGAAAATTTGTTAAAGAAGCATATATATAAATGGTCAGGCAATCCTTTGATTGACCTAATGTTTAGCATTGAAACATAACAATCTACTCTATATATATATATATATATATATATATAGGTATGGACTGGCCTTTACTCACTTACTTCCAACAGACAGAAGATGCCAGTTCTCAAATAGTGCAGTAGCACTAGGCTACTATATACTGGTCCTCCTCAATCCACTTAATTGCAGTACTGAATTCAACTCATGAGAGTTCAGTCATTAATTTGAGAAAGAAGCCTGGTGGTAAGATATTGGAAGGATCCTAACCTGAAGTGACCTAAACCTAACATGTTGCAGAATTAACAGTAATCATATATATGCTTACTTAAAATTCCTAAATCAAGTCAATGAAATGCCTTAGATATGATATTCTAGGTCTGAAAAATAAAAGGTGGTTGAGGTGAGGCTAAGTCGGTGCTAGAGGGGGAAAAAAAAAGAAAAGAAAAGAAAATATAGCTAAAAAATAATAATAATTAAATATAATTTAAGCGGCGGATTTATAATATAGAGGTTTATATTTATGATCCAGCCTCATAATATTGCATTCTGATTTGAAGTTTTGAGCTCCTTTGCCTATGAAGTTTTCAGATAGTGCAGTAGCACTAGGCTACTATACTGGCCCTCAGTCCACTTTAAGTACTGAACTCAACTCATGAGAGTTCAGTCATTAATTTGGGAAAGAAGCCTGGTGCTCAGATCAACATTGGAAGGATATCCCAACCTGAAGTGACCTAAACCTAACATGTTGCAGAATTAACAGCAATCATATGCTTACTTAAAATTCCTAAATGAAGTCAATGAAATGCCTTATATATGATATTCTAGGTCTAGAAATTAAAGGTGGTTGTCGGCAGGCTAAATAAATATGATTAAGCGGCGGATTAAAAATATAGAGGTTTATATTTATCATGATCCAGCCTCATAATATTTGAATTCTGAATTTAAAGTTTTGAGCTCCTTCTTTGTCTATGACTATATCTGATTCTACATCATGCAAGTACCATACAAATTTATGTATATAATAGTGTGGTTGTAATTCTAAATCCATAATATAGGTACTAACTTCATGTTATGTTTCATAACAGTGACTGGATTAACACAAAAGTATTTCATTTCTTGTGTTCTATTGTTCAATAGGTCATGACTATATATTTTCCTTCTAATGCACAAGCACACCTTTCCAGTTTTCCATATTGTTGCCTCATTGTGGACATTATCTTTTCTCTAGCTAAGTGGACGTACATTTACCGTGGACTATATGACCTTCAGACCTATCATTTTAAAGGGTTTGGATTCTCTCCAATACTTTGAAATCTTGAATGAGATACGTGCTGTTTTGGTGTACGTGTCAATGCCCAAAAGTACAGTTTCTCATAGCTACACAATTGTATTGAATGAAAGGTGTTTGTACAAAAGCCTAGGCAACAGTCAAAAATCCAAGAAATTTACAATATCAGTGCAAAGAAGCAAGCAGCTATAAAAAACTTGACAAGCATGTAACATGAGGACTATCAGCATGTAAGTTGAGTTTCATAACAGACAATGTAAATATTTGTCAGTTTTGCATATATATTGGGGACTTGGTATGAACTTTTTCGAGTTAGTTATGCTCTGGGAATGTTTTAGACCAGAAAGACTAGATGTTTCAATGAATTTAGTTCATACAAAAGAGAGGTTCCAGAAGGCCTAGGGTTGGTAATTTGGTATCTTAAATTTTCTTCTAAGAGGGTGTCTTTCTTACAGGGACCCTACTAGGGCAATATGACACTCCACTAAGTTAAAGTTTTCTTTTTTATGATTTCAATAATTAATGGGTTTCACATCCTCTGCACAGTACACAACAACATCAGAAACTATATATAATCTACATATTACTTCACTTTTTTTGAAGTAAAAGTACTCTAAAACTCTCAACTAAATTCTAAAAGTAACAAGTAGCAATAATAAAAATATTTTTTTACAATTTAACCATATTCGTTAAGGTTTGAAGAGTGAACCTTTCAAATCTTGGCAAGGTGTAAGCATTGTGTAACACTTTTGCTACTTCCACAAGCGAATGCTATTGCTCTTTGTCGGCTCAGCTTTATTGGTCTTTAATATAGTAGTATATTTTTGCTAATAATGAAAACTTGATTATTGTTTGACTATCAGCACCTTTAAATCTTAAAAAATAATAGATATCTTACGCATTTAGGATTTTCTTTCAAAACTTTAATACTAGAATCTATATTAAACAGTATATCCTTCAATCAAGGGGATTTCGTTTGCATTATTTGCATAAAGTAAACCTTTAAATAGACCTTTAAATAAATTGGATCTGATCCAAATTCCATCAGAGTTATATTCCATCTGATTCAATCCGATAAATTATTTATGATTAAATATATATCCAATTTGTTATTAATCGATCCGAAATAGATATAATTTTTTTTATAAAAAAAATAATGTCGAAAGAGATTAACAATCAATGATTTGGAAAAAAGATAAATTGTAGAAGAAAAATAATATATAAACAAAAAAAATAGTAGAAAATTAAATGTTTGACTTTTTATTAAAGAAAAAAACAATAAAGAGAGACAAATGAGAGAGAGAAGGAAATAATGATAAAAAAATATTTTAACAATATGTAAACATTATACATTAAAGCATTAAATAATATGTTTATAGTATATTATATATTATATTATATACCGGAATGAATTATTATTAGACCTGATCGATTTGTTTAGTTAACGAATTATCAAATTCAAATTATTAACAAATTATTATATTTCAATCCATAATCTCGACTCGAACTTAAATCAAAATTCCATCCATCCACAAATGTAACATCAAGCATCAAACAACTTCAAGCTTTTACCACTACATCAGGTAACAGTCCTGGCCATTTTATTTGGTTAAATTCATCTTCAGATAAAAAGAGAAACAAAACACATTTGCCCCCATTTTATTTTATTTTTAATGAACTAATCAAGTCTATCAGTCAAAATCTATTGCAAAGCTGATATAATAAACCTCAAGACCACTTTCTTTCGGACAAGAATTCTCTCTTGTCAAATCTCTCCTGAACTTTGAGAACTTCAATCTGCAATTCAAATTCAATTACATCAAGTTTAACAATAACGTAACTAAATCTAAGCTGCATAATTAAAGTCTACGGAATTCAAAAAAAATTTGACCGAAGAGAATTTATTTTTCATTCAGTAACTTGTAGAGAATAAAAGGACTCGGACCGCTCAACCAGTCACCCGTTAATACTTGACATCAACTCGCTCAACCATAGTCACCCGGTTAATACTTGACATCAGCTGACATAACAGTTAAAAGTACATGTGAATCTGAATCAAAAAAATAGTACATATGTGAAAATAGTACATGTGACAGTTGTACATAGAAAAAAGTCCCTTGATATTAACTATTTTATGCGAAGTGTAATAGAAATTTAATATATTTTACATTAGAAACTAAGCATAATAAATCTGATATAACCTGATTATTGCTTCAATATTTGAGGAACTTTAATCCTGACGATTCCGCCGTGCAACAAGACAAGGTGGTATATCTTCTGCACCAAACCACATTGCCGGCTAAAAGAATTATGCAGGTGGTAACCCAGTGATGTTTACAAAGCCGATAGCTCAACTTCACGAGTGCAAGGACGATATGCCACAAAAGTGCTGTCGTTAGAGAATGAACCAGGATTAAAACACGTAATTCCTGTGTACTTGAATGCCTTCTGTTCACTTCTGTCTCCCAACACAATCTGTATAGAATGCCAAATAATGATACAGATGTTATAACGCTTTTGTTTGAGATTTATATTCATGTAGATTCTGTTGGCAAAGTTTAATTACACCTCTTCTTCAATCTCTATGAATTATGGAACATATTGGAAAAAAAAAACAATACATGCAACTTTAGATAGAGCCCATCATTTGTTAGGTTAAGCAACATATCTCCAATGTCTCAGTATGGAGTGATCAAATCTAATTAGTTCAATAGACATTACACAATCCAACAAATTTTCAACAGATTCAATGTTCTGAACCAGTGGTTGGATTAAAAATCAATTCAATGCATTTCATGGCTAGCAATCATGTTAGGTATGTCCCATCCAATTTGAAATCTCCCAAAGCTTAGAAAGATGGGAACCTTTAGTACTAGAGAAATACCACAAGTCGAAGAATGTTGAAAAGTGAATTTCATAATTATTAAACAGAAAACTGCAAGTGATGACCAACTGTACAAGGCCAGGTGCACCCGGTGATGGATCCTATTTGGTACCAGCCCATTTCACGGATCAAGTGAACCTAGCAGATTGATTTGATAATTTTGGCATTTAATATAATCAGATTCTATCAAAAGCTATAACCAAAAATCCTTTTAAAGTTTTGAGAAAAGAACGTTCAACTTTGAGGGGTGAAGACATGGCAGTAGTGACCCCCACAATCGGACATGGCAGTAAAAACATGACAAACATTTTTCAAGCTCGAAGTCATGTCCTTTAGAGATACCGAAAGAGAAATGAGCAAGTACCGTATGTGGAGTTGGATAAAGGTGGAGACAGTGATCGTAATTCCAGATAATGGGTTGTACATTCAGAGGGAGGGGGCAGAGATGACTTTGATGCGTTATGGTAGCAACAAGCTGCAACAAATTTCAAACCTGATTAGCATTGTAAGCCCCCACCAGTCATAAGATCACTCTTAACATATTAAATGGAGAATGGGAAAGAACAAACTCACATGCTCAAAAGGATCACTAGTTTCTTCTGTTGAAGGAGTCATCAGACATGACCTACGCATTCTATAAAGCAGATCCTGACGGAAAAATATGATTTCTTGGGTGTAAAACTTGATTCTGGGTTCACAAATGAGAAAGTGTTTAAGAGTTGAGCAATTAAAAAATTAATCAGTAGCTATGGCCAGGGGTGGACCCAGAATTTTTGTTTGCGGGGCCGAATTAGAAATCTGAAAATAAATTTAAAAAATATATAGTGTAACCTTTTCTTAAAAAATATATAATTTCTTTAACATTTCTTTAAATGTGGACTCTAAAAATAAGAAATAAAAGACATTAATTTTTTTTATAAATTTTGGGGGGGCCATATGCTTAAATCTTGTTATAAATTTACAATTAATTATTTATAAAAACCTAAATTTTAGGAATTTTACAAAAATTTTGGAGAGGCCATGGCCCCCCTTGGTCCTCACATAGTTCCTTGATCATAGAATGGCCCTTGGAATTTAAAAATAAATTGAAATCCAAACATTTGTGGAGCATGAGGATGCCCTCCAGACTATATGACTATGCTTATCCTCATTAATGTTTATGAAGCATCAGACAGATTACCTGCAAGGATTGGTTGAGAATATGGTATTTGGAACATGCTTCTGAAGTTCTTCAGTCAAGTATTTTGGTAAAGCACACCTAGGTAGAACAGTTGAAGGACCTGAAAGTGCCGACAAGCAGAATGTCTGTAAGTAATACAAAGTCAGTCCAGGATAACTTGACATGATCAACTTAACACACCTGGATCATCAGGACCAGGAATAAATAGAAATCTACTATGCTCCTTTAATCGTGGATGGGCTCCAATCATTTGCCCGAGCTTTCCGAAGTGCAATCTGCATTCCAAAGTTCATTGTTGTTGCTTTCTTTTATTTATTCCAACAATAAAATTTACCAAAAGTAATTTGATAAGAATAATCTTATCCAAGTCCTCACCTGAGACTAGAGAAAGAATGAAAGGAAAGATTACATGGATGGGAACAGAAATTCCCCATGAAAACAAATAGAGAAGGAACCACCTCTACATTCTCATAACCATCTAAGACAGTCTCTAGCTTTCCCATGGTCTTCTCTACGAGCAAGACGACACTAAGATTAGTCAATATTACTCACAAAAACCCCTACAAAAGATGCAAAAATAAAATATAAACAACAAATATATAATAGACATAAATTACCTCCTCATTGTCTAGCCAAACATCAGAGAGTACAACAAACATGTCATTCACTGCGTTCTTTTCCAGCTCTGCAAGTCTCAGCTATTGGAAATGTATAGGAAAACTAAATAATAAATCTTGGCCATTAAAGGAAGTAACTAGAAATGTTTTGTAATTATATTATCATTGAAGGCCAGAAAAAGGATACAGTTTCCTCCTTCGTTAGTGAACCACTTCCAAAGAAGTCAAGTCCGCCAAATAATGCAATTGTCTTATCTCTGTCCTCTAATGGAGGAAATCCACATGTTTTCACCTACATATTATTTGGCAGTAAGTTATTTATCATAAAATAATAATATTTAACACGAAGTTAATGTTTCAGGAATTCAAGCGTACATGCTTTCAATGATCTGATAAAAGAAATTGACAGCCAGCCGTAATGGTTGACAACCAGAGGGGGAAATTGGAACTTATATTTGGGGATCATAAACTAGTTGGAGTTGAAATTCGGGCATTTTCAACCACAGACAATCCAATTATATCAAGGCATGTAATTCCTTCACCAAGTTTTGGCCATTTCATCCCGTGATTAAATGTGTGGGTGAATGAATCAGCTCCTGGTATTGTTAATGATTCTGTTCACAATAATTTGGGCAGAATTGTTTAGGTAGATATATGGTTGATAGAGACTACTGTAATAGGCTGGGATTGTTTCCTGTTTTTTGGCCAAGTAACCTTGTTCTATACTGGGGGTATGCCCCCTTACTTTGTACATTCTTTTAATATTTTATATAAATTCTTGCTTACCTTTGAAAAAGAAGAAGATATATTAAGTTTGGAGTTTATGCTGCCCATCATCTTGGTTGAAGACGAGTTGTGTTACTTGGACTTGGGTAAGTATTGGGTGCGGATGTGTGTTTAGTGTCAGATCTTCTCAAATCCAAATCTTAAGATACAGGAATATGTGTCCAAAAGTCGGATACGGGTACGTAGACACGTAACATGCATTTAAATACCTTGTATGTTTAGTGTATTGTAATGTTTAATGTTATTGTTTCATTAGAATATAATTACTACTCAAATTAAATAAGATGTGGTAAAAGAAAAGTATTTCCATCTATCTTATAAATAGGAAACTCATCTCTGCTATTAAATTTGAGTTTTTTCTACTTCTTTAATCATGCCATGTGAAAGACCAGGGTGTCCGATTTGGGTTTGTGTGTGGGACACATTATCCTGTACCCATACCCATGTATTGCGTTCACACGAGTACCTGAAGGTACATAGCAGAGTCCACGTAGCAGAGGAGAGAAGAACTTTCTTAATTGAGCATCCATCTTCATAGTTACATCATCAAATTTGTGTAGAATGACAATCAATTAGCTGACCAATTTATGCGGAGTGAACATCCTTTAATTGATCAAGAACTGAAATGTGGCAATATACTCATCCTTTTTAGTCTCTTTCTCGAGTTTGAAGGCATTCTTAATATTCTCAATTGTTGTAAGAATTGAAATTTCATCTCCTTAATAAATATATATTTTTAAGGCAGTGTCTTCTTGCATGATGTTTTTGGCCTTTTCAGGAGGTATGTTTGAAGAAGATCAAGGTGTTCCCATGCATTGCATGAGCAATCAAGAAGATGCAATATTAAAAGGCATCAAATAACCAACTTTAATAAAAATAATTCATCACTGAACAGGAATATGCCATACTAGTAATGAAAGATAAAGTATTCTAGCGATTTATCATGTGTTGAGTTTGCAAAAGCTGAAAACCCTTGATAGTATATAAAACTCTGAAAAAGCCTGGAAATAGAAATTTTCAAATTTTAAAATTTAAATGCAAATATGTAAAAAGAGGCCAAGTTAATAGAATAATAAATACTGACCTGAAAAATACCATCCAAAAGCATCTCACCTTCGGCTAAAACTACAGTGTTTTCTGAAAAAAAACCTGTTGTTATCTTGTATTGCATGTTAAAGAAAACGATGATCTTAGATTTCTATTCTAACAGCATTTAGACCACATCATTCCTTGCAATGCACATATTCCAATTTTTCATAAACTCGATACGAGGAGTGGTTATAGGTCTAAGGTTATGTTACCTGGACTCAGATATGTGTGGGGCGGGTAAGTATCCAAGCGCCAAACATATCAAATTACCAAAGATAAGGATACAAAGGCACTGTTAAATATTCATATTATCTAATATTTCTATTTTATTTCACACAGTAAAATAATTTATTTATGTTAGTGTTTAATATAGGCATTTCACTTGTTTTAGCAATAATATAATACATTTGAATAATTGGATACGGCTTTTAGTTGCATTTCCAACCAAAAGTGTCCACACATATATCTAATACCCATGTTTGAGTATTGTGTGTCCACGCATTTACTTGACCTACATTTGAAGAGTCCGTGTAACATAGGTCTAAACTTTAGACTTGTCAAATTCCCAAACCCAACGACAAAGAGACAAGGGTAAATATTCATTTTTTGTTTCTTAGAGTTAAATAACATTTTTAAGTAACATAACATGTTCAACGTAGGCATTTCACTCATTTTGGAGCGATGTAACAAAGGAAACATAATGGCAGAGCTTTGTGAACAATAATATAATAAAATTGAATAGGATATGCTTGTTGGGTGCACGTCCAACTAGACAAGTCAAACGCATATCCACGTCCACGTGTGACGTGTCATGTGTCCGACATGGGTATTTCATGTATTTTTGAAGAGTCCATATAACATAAGTGTATCAATAAGCATATTATGAAGAGATTATATAGTCTTTGAGCAAAAAACTTCAAAAAGGAAATGTAGTCTTTAGCTACCAATATAGAAACAAGTTGCAAAATTGATTTGGTTCATCAATGTCATAGGACATGAGCTATCTTATATTAAATGAGTCCCTGCCTAGGATTTGAAGTGATGTTGCATTTCCAATGCTTTAATTTTGTTCATAGGCAAAAGCAAAAAAACAAACAGATCATTAGAAATAAAAGTGGAGCATACATTGAGAGAGATGTGACGTCCAGAATGTAGCATGTTGTTCATATTTTACATAAATGCGATAGGGAGCAACGAAGTGGCTTCACTTTAGAGCAAAGCAAAAAAGAAATAATCAATTGAATTCAAACAAAACAAATCAATAGGAAACTGGTTTATACAGGTTAGAATCACCTCAAAGACAAAATATCAAACATCAGATTTATGATGTACATATCACAAAAACCAGTGGCATGGTAAAGAATTGAACATGGATGCAGCATGTTCAAGAGCTCTTTTGATAGAGGAGTTGTTCCAAAGGTAATGAGAACTTGTATTATTTCAGTTTATATGTGACTATATCTTCAAGCATTCAACATAGAAAATAAGTGTCTCGATTAGGGAAATGAATATATTAATGATATAAAGGATATTGCACTAGACAAATTGATTTCAACTGCTGCAGTGAGATCTTCCAGATAGAAATGACCATCTTCTAACTGAGAAATTACTCCCATGACCCATCTTCTCCCTGTTAGCCCAACCAGAGACTGAATTGGAGATATCTGCCCAACACAACACTCTATTCAGAAGCAACATTTCAAATGGAAATCAAAATCCAAAGACCCTTATCTGCTAAAATGTGTGTGAGAAAAGATAGAGAGATAGGGGAAAGGGAGTACCTCACAGCTTCCAAACTGGGACATTCCAGTATCAAATACAGGCCTGGAAAAATGAGGGTCACGAGAAAGCCTCTGAAGCAGCAAGAGAAACCTATCTCTGTACAAAGTGGCTTTTGCAGAAGCATCACCATGAATTGGAAGCCTCCCTGTCTGCCTACAAGTCAAAAGATTAGCATAACCAGCACTTAATCAAATGCCAAAGCCAACAACAAGAAATAAAATTTCACGACATTGATTAAGTATCCAACACCACAGTCCACATACAAAACTCCTCTTCTCATAAACTCTAAAAAAACCTTCAATCGAGAGAAAACAACTGAGCAAAAGATAAGTAATTTTGGTTAAAATGTAAAAAAACTCTCATCATCTAAGCCAAGTATATGTACCAGTCTCATTTGTGCAAGATTTGCTACAATTTTCACAGGGCAATTGAATTAATAGGAAACTTGACAGAAGCAATATATATGTGTGTGTGTGTGTAAGATGAAAATAGAGCATTGACATACTCGTAGAAGATCTTTCTGACGGGATCGTAGCGGAACTTTGGGACAAAGAAGGCGTCGATTGTGCGGAGAGCGGATTTGTTAGCAGCGGTTGAGCTGCTAGGGCTTTCATCAACGGCGGCTTCGGCTTCTAATAGAAGGCTTACAACGCGATGTACGGACTCCTTGTCCAGTATTGAAGATTTCACTGCCACATCAGGGTAATCAAGAAAGAACAATAAGCGATCAAACTAACAATTGATACCAGAGGGCTTTTAATGGAAGTTGTATGTGATTGTGTGTATATGTGTGCGTGAATATATAGGTAGATGAAATACAGGATTCGTGTTGGAGCTCGTCAAGGAGGAGATCTAGGGCTTCGTCTTCGGCGTCCTGGAAGCGGGTCAAGAAGGAGAGGATCTCATCTAGGGCCTCCACTTTGAGGGTGTAGCCCCTGATCCTGAACTTACTCTGTACCTTCTTCCTTATCTTTACCACAGCGCCACTCATCTCTCTCTCTCTCTCTCTCAAGTAAGAAGCTTTCCAGAGCCTTGCTCTATCTGCAGTGGCTGGCTGCTGTGGAATTGGCGGGAGATCGCCCTTCTTTACTGTGGGGGGAAAAGGCGGGAACTTCTCATCCATTAGGGCTCGTTCACTTTTTATTTTTGAAAAAAAAAAAAAAAGGGGCTGTTTTTCTCTTTGTTTTTGTTATTTTTATCTCATGAAAGTATAATCAAACCCATTATATATTTGATGAGGGTTCAAGACCCTTTTGTATGAAAAAAGTGTGATGTTTGTTAGGAAAGAGTGACCAAAGAGCTTATGTGTGCCTATTTTAGTTCATGTCTGATTCGAACCATGAGATTATGCCTATTTGTTGCAAAAAAATTCATTTTAATAAAAGAGTGATTCCATTTTCATAGTATTTATTTTTTAAAAGAAAATGAGAATTGACACAATTATTATTTAGAATATTAAAAAAACAAACTATAGAGAGGTGGGAGTTTCAAAGACAATTAGTATATTATTTACTATACTAATAAGCAAATTGTGAAAATATTTTTAGAGCCTCAATATTATCTCCCTTTTGAATACAAATAATTCATTCACGGTTGATATCGTAACAATTATATTGCCCTCATATATGAATTTCAAAAAAAGAGAGGACTCGATCGTGTTCTTCACACTTTAAATTTTATGAGTAGCTAGGGCTTCTTTTTGTAACAAATCTCATTACTAGTGGCTTACCGGAACAAAAAATAATAAAAAGAATTACTTCCCTCCTCTGCTTACACTAAATTATCTAAAAAGTAGCATTGTTATTATTTCTTGATATCTTCGACAATGAACCAAACTAGATTCTTTGATTTATATGGTGAGTCACGCTGGTCAGCTAAACAACTATCCTCAAGGAGTGTAGAAAAACTGCTTTCACTTAATTCTCACATGTAATGTAACAAACAAATGCCTTAAATATGGCACTTTTGATTTCCACTACAAGATTACCAAGTAATCAAAAAAAATAAAAAAATGAAGATCGACTAAATCTTTATTCTTCACTGAAAAAGAAAAGAACGTCAGCACCAATGAAAAAGCCTTCTCTGAGTATCTGCTTGCTGCCAACTATGCATTGAACAGTTAGATTTCAAGCCATAGCTATTGGCTGCTTCATGGTCCCATAGCACATCTACACCCTCAAAGAAGACCTGGAATAAGTACACTCAAATAAGAATAGATGAAGCACCAGATGTGAATAGAGAGATAAGATACAGTTACAAAAGAAAAAGAAAAAGAAAAACAGGGATTCTCGTGGTTTACCTGGCCAAACACCATGCAAGAAATTCCACTGCACCAAAACAGAGGTAGCAGCTTGTTGAAGATGCTGCCACAAAGCCTAGAAAACATGCACGGGTCTTCCTTCCACATTGACATCCTACCCCCTGATTGCAAATGAGAACACACATTGTCAATATCAAGTTTAAAATTCAGATGTAGATGCTTTATCCAAACTATGATAGGAGCATTCAAGGAGTTAACCTAATTTTGGGGCAATATGTTACAAGTTCAAGAGATCAATTTAGCAAAACAACAAATTGCCAAGAATTTAGGCCCCAGATGTATATTGCAAATCCATGCAGCATTTGCAGTCAAGGCATTGATCTAGAGTAGTGGTAATGAAGCCTCATTTCTTGGTTCCATTCGGATTTCACAAACAACTAGCACTAGAGAGTGTAGCAGGGGCTTAATCCCAACTTATCATTCAGCATTCCAGAACACAAAACAAAAGATTATTACTTTTGCATCTACTACTTCCCTCTTAAGCTCATGCTCTTCCGCTTCTGACTAATTGCAAAACGGCGTGCCATAGCAGGATTGTAGAATTTCCTCATATGCTCGGATAGCCTATGAATGGCTCGGAGATCACCAAGCCCTGAAAGCTGCATCAGGAAGGAGTCAAATTTTCGATATGGCAACTTCATTCCTCTATTTACAACTTCTTCCAAAAGAAAACAGGCATCCTTTGTATTATTGCAACCAAAAAGTCCTTCAATCATCACACAATAACTATCTGTATCCCGTGCACAGCCCCTCTTATCCATCTCATGCCATGTCTCAAAGGCTCCATCAGGATCACCCATCTCAAGAAACATTGTAATCAGCATATTAAAAGTATGCACACTGGGCACACAACCCACCTCAATCATTCTCCCATAAAGCCTAAGAGCTTCATTACTGTTTCTATTGTCACAGAGAACCTTGAGAAAACAGTTGTAAGTAACTATATCAGGAGGGTAACCTTTGTTTCCCATCTCTTCCAAGAATTTGTAAGCTGCATCAACATTCCTGGCCAAATACAAGCCTTCAATCAAATCCTTGTATGTTGCAACATCAGGGAGACATCCACTGTTTATCATGTCCCCTAGAAGTTTAAAGCATTCTTCCATTCTGTTGTTTTGGGCCAGTGCCACAATCATGATTGCATAAGTTTTTGCAGTGGGAGAAGAAAAAGTTGAGCCTCTCACTCTCATGAAGTCCAAGAGTGCAACAGCCTCCGTCACCATCCCAGCTCTGCAGAATGTATCAATGGCAGTATTGTAAGTGAAATTGTCAGGTGTATGACCCATTTTGATCATATCATCAAGTATCATCATACCTCTGGTTGGGTTTCTGACCCTACACCACCCGAAAAACAAAATATTGTACGTGTTAGCATCTGGTTTGACCTTGTTTTTAATCTTCTTAAACATCGCTTCCGCATCCTCAACAAGACAACACTTGCACAAAGCATCCAAGAGCAAGTTGAAGGCATTGATCTCCGGCTGCGTCTTCACCCTTATTTTTTTCTTCTTGGCGAATTTCTGAAGATGGGTCAGATGCTTTTCGGTATATTGTCTCAAAATGGGTAACAGAACGTCAACAGGAACCGAAATTTTGTTTTTTCTTTTCATGTAATCCAGAAGGTCACAAACAATCCGAAACTGTTTAACCTTGTATTTGGTACTAGATAGTATGTCAATCATCTCATTAAACACCTGAGATTCGATAGAATAACATTCTTGATGCCCCACCCACGTAAAAAATCTAAAGGCTAATTTCTCTTCGAAACGAAATCTGTGGAGGACTTCCATCACCAATGCAGTGGTCAGTCTTATGCCAACTTGGTCAAGAGCTCTTTCCAAGTTAAGCTCAGGACTGGAGTTATCTATAACAGTTTTGTAGAGCTTATCGACATCATCTATAGGACTATCAGATGTTTGATCTAATGCCACAGCTTCCAAAGAAGGCGAGGGAAGTGAAGAGTTATCAGCTAAACTCGAACAAGAACGAAAAATAAAAGGCATATTGATATACCAAAGACGAGGACCAAATCTAACTGATAATGGCGTTGGATGAAGATGGTGATGAAATGAACATTGAAAGATTGCAATACTTGGAAATTGATACATAGATGTTGGTGAACTTGCGATTCTGGAGAAGTTGTAAATAAGAAAACGACCAGTAGAAGCGTATGAATAAGCCGTAGAAAGACTAATAGTCGAAAGAATTGAATTTCGCCACATTGCACAATCAAAAAAGAGAAAATGAGATAGAAATATACGTGTGTTTGTGTGTGTCTAGAGAGAGAGAGAGAGAGAGAGTGAGGAGGCACCTCAATCAATCCGTGATGAAACAGCGCGAGTGGAAGAAGATTTAACGTAATTGTGATCTGAGACTGTGAATTGCATCAAAGGGGTATGTGTATACTGCGAATGGAACCCTAGTTACTACACCAGTACACAGAAATTGGGAGAGAGAGAGAGAAGTGATCATTCGTGTCAATAGTTACAGAGAGAGACAATTTGGGCCTTATCGGGCCAGGATACACCCTATCAGTGGGCTACAATAAGTTGAAGTCAGGACATTTCGATAGAATACTCTATTTTATTTATTTATTTGGCAGATTTTGCGAAAAATATTTTTATGATTTTTAATATTTTGGCCTAAATCCTTCCAGCTTTACCAAATTAAGCAGATATCTGGATGGATTTAGAAAATATAGAGCTACTGCAAAATTTGTAACGTTGGACCATATTAAAAATGGGTCATTAAATGATTATGATGATTGGATTCGGGTATGAATACACTTTCGATAGTATGTAGGAGGAGGTTATACCATTAGCTAAAAGCCATTTGATACAGCATGTAAAGTTTGATTAGCTATAAAAGTTACTGGCCAGTTATGTAGCACATCTCAGCCCAATAAACATTCATAATTCTCCTTAATAATAGGAAATAGTTACTCAGTATGGTAATATTTTAAAAAACACTTGGATCAGATCATATAAAGATCAGTTCTACTGTACCATACATATTACGAGGTCATCACACATCATAGGTGGTGTGCACGCGCAACAGGGCCCCTCGTGCATGCACACCACCTATGGTGTGTGATAAGGTACGTACCCTCGAAATATTATAGATTTTTTTTCATATAAAGATGGATTTTGTCCAAGTGGCCCAATAAGAGATTGACACCTCTTATATAATTAAAAACTCCAAAATATGGGTCATTATCCATATTATTCGGGTTAAACCCGAAACAAACGTGACCAAACTCCCATTTATCTCTCTAACTCACCTTCAGCCCTAATATTCATCATCTTCATCTTCCCCTTTTGCTACCTACCTCCGCCAACTTTGAGAGGCCACAACAGAGACATCACCAACATCTCTTTGCTCTCTTAGTTGCAAGGTTCAATTTATGCTCTCTTCGTTGTGAAGTACTACAATACTCTTCCTGTTATTTTGAAACCAATATGAACAAGCTGATTGGGGTATTACTCTGGTTTTTTTTTAAATATACATCAATTTTTTTAGTTGATTTGGGTATTCTTACTGTTAGTTTGATTTGGGTATATCTTACTGTTATTTTGTTCCGGGTTTAACTTGAATAATATGGATAATGGCCCATCTTTTGAAGTTTTAATTTTAGAAGAGGTGTCAACCTCTTATTGGGCCACATCAGCCGTAAGGACAAAATCCATCCTTATATGGCCAAACCCTAGCATTTTCCATATATTTTTGGTACCTAGAGTATCCACCAATTCTTTATGCACTTTAGTCTTAGTGATACTATAAGCCAAAATTTAAGAAATAATGTTTACTTAACCTCAACTCGGATCCTCTCCTATGCCACATGATGTCATGTGTCAACGCAATAATTCTATATCACTTACACAACATTGCAACAATTTTCTATCGCTTATAACTTTACATTTGCTTATGCAACAACTAACTTCTTTTGTTAACGATGTATTGTGTTGCATAAGCAGGGCAAAAAGCAAACACAAGATCCCAACATAGATCCATCTTCCTACCCTTTTTTTGAGTAAGCCATCCAACCAAGGAGAAATTTCTCCCAACCAAGCTGCAGTTTGCACCAGCTGCACCAAATCTGCACTTCCAAGCTCCATCAGTGCAATGCCCAACAACAATGTCAAAGGTGTTTAAAATAGGATAATTCTGCACTCTGGTGGGGGTGTAGAGGAGAGAGAGGACATGGAATTAACGGGTATGATTTCTGCTGGAACTCTTTTTTTATTTTGTTTGGGTGCTTCCCTAATCTCTTGTAACAGAGTTTTTTTTTCCTTAGTTGGTACACACACCCACCCAAAGAATTGTTTGCACTCAAGAGGACTTGATCCTTAAAGCTAATGCTGGGTAGACACTAAAGCCAAGTTATTTATCCACTTGAGCCAACCCCTTGGGTCTCTTGTAACAGAGTTGTGCATTCTAGCAGTGTTTGAAGAGGAAATTTCACTACTACTGGCTCTGTTTCTGCTAGTGGGAGAACTGGTGGATGGACTCTGAGAAAAGGATATGATCTTTCTTCGGGGCCTCTATGATCTACTTCACAAACCAAATACATACATACATATATATACACACACACACACACACACACACATATATATATATATATTATATGAAAAGCAAAGGTTCCAAAATCAAAGCCCAAAGTCTCATCACTTAAGATTGTTTACCAGATTTTGAAAGGTTCCATACCATTCCATCCTTGAGATTTTCAAGAGAAAATCAGAATACTACAAGGTGATGGCAATGCAATCCATCCAAAGCTAATAGACAGTAAAGCCATTAAACATGCTTTATAGCACTGTAACAAACCAAAATAGAAACCATTTATTTTGGGATCATAACAAGGGCAGAGAGACGGACCAAGCAAAAGCTTGCAGAAGGCGACTTAGTGAGGCCTAGCAGGGTCTATTCGTGCCCGCTGCAATTCTTCTCCAATGCCTTATTATTTCTTCTTGAGCGTCTCTAGTACTCTTTTTCACATGATGCTCACTGGCCTTGCTATCCTGTGTTTCATCCACAATGGCGGTGGCATGGGCAGCTTTAGTGGATACTCGGGGAGGTATTGTGTCCATCTCCTTCACGACTTTCTCAATGTCTGCGACAAGTCTCTCTGCCAGGCTGTGGCTGAAGTCCTCTCTAACCACAACCCGCAGGACGGCAATGTCTTGGGCATCAGGTGGCATTGTATATGCTGGAACGATCCATCCAAACTTTCTAAGGCTCTCAGCTATTTCAAACACACTGTGTCTGCTGCTGTCTTTGAGAGAGAATGCCACTAAGGGTACCCCCACATCTTTGGAGACAATCTCAAACCGCCCCATCTTTTCTATTCCTTCTTTCAGCACCTTTGCACTCTCCATGCAATTCTCCATTATGTTCTTGTAACCCTTAATAGACAAGAAAGACGAAAGAAATTAGAAAAGCTCAAATTTCCTTATGAGGAAGAGACAAAAAAGACAGTTGTGGTATACCAGTAATTGATCCACAATAAAACCAACCAATACTGAACAAGCATAAACCCCAATAGTAGTAGAGCAAAAAACAAGTTCCAAAATGAATTTCTTAATCAAATTGATTCAATGATGAGATCAAACTTTTTTGTATCTTTTATTTTTAATTGCATTAAACAAATAGCATGGTATCTCTCAATGCTTCAAACCTGATCTTGCAGGACACTTAGAGCGCTATCAAAATGTCGACACTTAACCATGATAGTGGAAACAGGCTGACAGTACGTTTCCCTTCATGTACATGCTCAAGCAATGCTTATTAGAGAATGTGATTAGAAGAATTACCTCAAAGCCAAGCCTTATGAACTGATAGTATTGGGCAATTATTTGGCTGGAGCCTGCAAATTTAAAAGGAGAAAAAGGAAGAAAGTAAAATTCAAATTCTACACATTGAAGTGGTAGGTAGTAAGTATGAATTAACTACAATAGCACTCTCTACCCACATGCATTTAGCAGAATCAAAATCAATTGATCATTTCAAGCCAACGTCTGTAAAATGGGATGGGTCCCAAGTCTTGAAAGTTGAAAATAAACATGCACTCTGGAACATTAAGCGCTTGTTCTGAGTGTTACATTAGAGAAATTATGGGAGTATATATATATATATATATGAGGTGATGCAATTTTTTGCTCGACCATTCTAACTAGAAGGTGAATAGTTTGACCCAAAATAGGTTGGTTTTTTGTTCTTTGGCGCAATTTGTCTGAATCCGATGCCAATATACATTAGAGTTGAGATATACTTTTCAAAAATTGTTAAATTAGCTTATGAATCATCATCATGATGAACAGGCAAAAGGTGCTCCCAAGTTCTTTGTTAGGAGTTATGGCTAGAATGGACCATGCCTGTTTTTGATGAGGGTGGAAGGGAACAGTGGCATGTGATGAATGGTACTAAATGTAAATGGCTTGATGTCATCTCAAGGTTATACATTGCCACTTCCCAAAGCTTCTTTATCTAGTTAATTCTTCAAGCTGTGATTCTCAACAACTATGTCAACTAGCAAGCAAATTACCTAGTAGTATTCTGGAAAACTGAATTCCCATATCCAATTCCAAGCTAAAGAACGGGTCCTTAAAGTAGAAAATAGACATGTTACCTTTAGAAAAGTTGAGGGTGAAAGTGGGTTGATCAGATCCAAGGTAGTTGATATGAAAGATGAGCTCTTCTGGCAGGTCCTCCTTGCTCCTCCACACAACCCAGCCAACACCAGCGTACACAAGGCCATACTTGTGACCGCTGACATTGATGCTCTTCACTAAGGGCAAATGGAAATCCCATTCAAGATTTGGGTATAAAAATGGAGCAATGAACCCTCCACTGGCAGCATCAACATGAATTGGGGTGTTCCAACCAGTTTCCTTATTCTTTTTGGTGAGAAGCTCATTAAGAAGCTTCACGTCCTCAAACTCTCCAGTCAGGGTAGATCCCAAGATAGCGGCAACACATATGGTATTTTCATCCACCATCTCCACTGCTTCAACAGGATTCATTACATAGTATCCTTTTTTCAGTTTCACCTCCTTCAGTTCAACCTCAAAGTACCTGGCAAATTTCTCCCAGCAGACCTGTGAAGCATAAATATTTTTGTCTGGATGTTCAGAACAATGATAAAAGAAGATCTAAGTTCTCTGTATAGTTACTAAAACAAAGCAGTATAAAGATTGACATATTAAAACAGATGTTAACTTGAATCAACCATATTTGAAACCATTGGCTAATTTCCATTTAAAAAAAGAATTAAGTGCGTAAAACCCCCTACTATACAAAAAATGTGTAAGAAACGCTCCTGGTATTTGTTATGTGCATATAAATCCCTATAATTTCAAAATTTGAAGCAAATTGCCCCTATTGCATGTAAACGGCTGTTGATGATGTCATATTTTTCTAAAAATTCCAGAATACCCTTTTTTTGTGACAAAAATACCCCCTTTCAGTTCTATCTCTCTAAAATTTTAACTCTCTCTCCTAGATTCTCTCTAAAATTTTCTCTCTCTCTCTCGTTTTTTTTCTGGCTCACTTTATTTTTGTTTCTCTCTCTATATTCTTTTTTTCCTCTCTTTCTTTTTCCTCTATTTTTGGGTGTGATTTCCTTCTCTAGATTGGAATTGGAACTAGGAATAACATGTGAGGATTAATTAAAAAAGGAAAAGAAAAAAGATAAAGAAAGCCAATTAAAATAATGAATGATTAACCCAAAACAAGTTTAGCATGCGTGGGTATACGAATCTGTTCAAAATCAACGTGTATATAATCGTGTGTATGTATATATATGTGTATATATAGTTATACGCTCTCTCACCTCTCTCTCTCTCAACAATTCAATATCAATATGTGTATAATTGTGTGTGTGTGTATATATATATACACACACGTACATATAGTTATACACTCTCGATCTCAGTGGTTTCTGTGTTTGGGTTTGATTAGATTTGTTTGGGATTTGTTTGGTTTTTGTGTGTGTTTGGATGATACGATCATATGGCTTGAAGGGTACTTTGGCCATTTAACGTTTTACCTTTCTTTTTTTATAAAATAAGGGTATTTTAGTCATTTCAGTGTTCAATTTCTCCCAATTTAGAGATTTGTCCTTAATTGCACAAATTGAAAAATGTAAGGATTTTTTCAAACAACAAGGGGCTATTTGCACATTTTGTATATCGCAGGGGTTTTATGCACTTAACCCTTAAAAAGATAAAAGCTATGATTTCAATTATGTAATGAGTGGAGAGAAATCTAATAAATCCTCGTTAACATTAAGTATATGGCTCGAATATACAGAGATCCAAGCTTAGGTGATTGTTGAATATGATAATCGTCTTACTAAATATACAGAATTAGAGTAACAATAACATCTCCCACAAAGAAGTACCTGTAACAACTAAGTATAACCTGATTATCTTCTGCTTATAATCCAAGATTCATGATGATGCAAGGTGATTATGTAAGAGAAGATGAAAAAGAGAGGCCAGAATATTGTATCAGTGCTTCTCTAAGTTTGGGGAAACAAGTGGTAGCCATGTTAAAGTAAATATAGATGCAAGTGCATAACTCAAGCATTCTCTGTATTACCCAGTACTGTATATGGCATTATTTTGCATAGAGTAGCAGCCCTCATACTTTAATTGGCATCATCACGCATGTCGATCCAAGCTGTTACCACTGCACCAGCAATCTTAGGTGCCTAATTCAAACAACTATGCGCAAAATACCTTTTGGTCTTTGAAGAATGGAAGTAGCCTTATTTTTCTTGTCTTCAAAACTTTTATGGTCAGAATGACCAAGTTAGAATAATATCTATTGGAGTACTAAAGAAAGGTTCATGGAACATTGCACAAGGCATAACATTGATGTCTAATACACTATTAAAACAAAGTCTCAGAGAAATTTCTTACTAGAATATCTAACTGATCATGGTAAACAAATGATTATAATGAAATACATAGAAAAGAGCCAAATGCATTAATCTACCTGCACGTTTGCTCCAGTAACGATGTTGGGCTTGTCATAAGGTTTGCCTTCTGATTTTCTCTTGTGCTGCCACTTCCTTTTGAAGGCAAGACCAGCCAGCATTATGGCCTCTGATGAACCCACTGTGCCCACACCGACAGCCGTTTCATCGTCCCCGATAGGGGCATTGAACAGACGGGCTATCATATTAACACATCGGTTCTGCATGATTAAGATTATTTGATTATAGAGAACAAAGAGGAGTATGAACAAACTTAAGTTGGACAGCTTTGAAAACCAAAATTCTATTCACCACATGAATGCCATAGATGTCATATGACAACCAATGTCTGCAATCCTTTGTATCAAATAGTTCGGCACTTCTAATACAATTACCTTTCTTTATTCTTATTTCTTTTAGAAAAAAAAAAAGAAAAGAAAAGAGAGAGAGTATTTTGAAGATATACTAGTTCAGTAAAATGCCTCAATCCACTGTATCAAATAATTAGGCAATTCAATACTTTTTAATTCTTTCTAGAAAAAGTAGTATTGCAAAGATGGTGTAGATCAGTGAAATTCATATGCTAATGATGATTACGAGAAGCCAAATATAAAGATGGAAAATGATTTATAAGCCCACCATTTCAGTTGAAATGGGGTTTGTGTAGCATAACTCAAGAAGATTGGTCACATTGCTAACTCAAGACAAAAAGTTAAACTAGCTCATCTGTAGACTAACGAGGTGGTATCAGTATCATTTCCTGAATTGGTGGACCACTTGTTCTTCAAATGTCCATTCTCGAAACCAATTTAGGCATTTATACAAACACAATGTAAATCCTAAAGTGGGTCAGAGAATTGGGACAATATCATCTCATGGGCAGCCCACCATTGGAAGCAAAAGAACTGCAGCACCTCAATCCGAAAATTGCCTATCTCAGCATCCATTTACCACATTTGGAATGAACGAAAACAGAAGATTGTTTTAGTGTAAAAGACAAAACCAAAGCTCAATTCTTGATTAAATCTATACGTGCATCAGAGAAAGGCTCTTCCCTCTCACCCAAAAGAATTGCCTCCATCAAATCGCGCGCGCGCAGAGCATGGGATCTTCCTGACTCATTCCTTCGCTCAACTCCTCAGCCTCCAGATTGAAGTTTCATCCTCCCCCTCCTGGAGGAATTGGAGATTGAAAACTCGTGGCAACAGGATACTGAATATAGCCGTTATAGCGGTTATTTGAATTGATCATTTGATCTTGGGCCTATCAACATGGGCTGCCCAAGTATTTGGGCTTATTTGATACATCAATGAGTCGGTTTTTTTGTTATTTATCAATGAGTCAGTTGGCTTCTTGTTGCTTAAGCCTCTTTGTGGGCTATGTTTCTTTTTTTGGGTAAACTTCGTTGACACCTCTTAGAGTTTGATATATTATCTGGTGGCTACAACTTTGTGATTTTTTGTCGCCAACACTTCATGTTAGAATTTTCAATTTTTTAATAAGTAAAAGTACCTAATTGCCCCTGATTATTTAAATAAATTTTAATATAAAAACATTAGAATTAGAAAATGGCAAAACTGCCCTTATGATTATATGCCCACCATTTCTCTCTCTACCTTCTTCAACCACATAAACCCTAACCACCACCACCACCATAGCCGCCACTCTCATCTCCTCCACCAACCACAGCCACCACAATCGGCACTCTCATCTCCTCCTCCAACCACAATCGACACAACCACCATAGCCGCCGCCACCGCCGCCACCACTACCGCCACTCACATCTCCTCCTCTAACCACAGCCGTCACCACCCACAACCACCACCGCCACCACAACCGCCACTCTCATCTCCTTCTCCAACCACAGCAGCCACCAACCACAACCACCACCACCACCACAGCCGCCACTCACATCTCCTTCTCCAACCACAGTCGCCACCAACCACAACCACAACCATCACCACCACCACAGTCGCCACTCACATCTCCTCCTCCAACCACCACTACCACCAACCACAACCATAACCACTACCACCAACCACAACCACCACCATAGGTGCCACTCACATCTCCTCCTCCAACCACAACCAGAACCACTGCCACCAACCACAACCACCATTTCCCCCTCCAACCACTATCGCCAGACTCTCTCTTTCTCTCTCTCTCTCTCAAACTTCCTCTCACTTTCTGTCTCTACCGAATCCAAACATACATCACAGAGAACAAATCCTTATATATATATTATATATTTCACTGTTATTACATTACACACACACATCACAGAGAACAAATGACTAATCTCACAACCACCGTCAACATCGCCGCGAGCCACCTCTTCGCCACCATGGACATAGGAACCAACACCTTCAAACTCCTTATTGTCCGCACCGAGCCCACCACGAGAAAATTCCTGGCCATCGAATGCCTTAACGAGCCAGTCGTTCTCGGCCGCGACATCCCCACCTCTTCCACCATCTTCGTCGCCTCCCAACTCCGCACCATTGAAGCCCTCTCCGAATTCCAACAAATCCTTCACTCCCATCGCATCTCCCCAACCCAAACCCACCTCATCGCCACCTCTACCGTCCGCAAAGCCACAAATCAATTTGAATTCCTTCACAAAATTCAACAAACCCTAGGATTCGACATTGATGTTTTGTCTAGTAAAGAAAAGCCTGACTGGCATCTGAAGCTCTCCTCCGATCATGGTGAATCCCCAACTCCCTCTCATCTCCGGCGCCTCCACCTACTCCGACCAATACTTCGTCGATGCCAGCCTCGATTAGGTTGCAATTGGAGTAGTGGTGGTGGTTGGTGGCAGTGGTTGTGGTTAGGGTTAGTGGTGGTGGTAGTTTTGCCGCTTGTGGTGGTGGTGGTTGGTGGCAGTGGTGGTGGTTGTGGTGATCGGTGGTTTCCTGTATAAATATATATATATAGTGTAATAATAGTGAAATAGGTATATAATAATAGGGCATAGCTGAGGGCATTTTGGTCCATTATGCAGGGTTAAATAGGTAATTTTAGTATTAAAAAAGGTTAGGTCAAAATTCAAAGGATAACATGATCTTTTCACCATTAAAAAGTGGTCTGACACGGCCTACTTTTGGCAGGAGGGGGTGTATGTGATATAAGGCACAAACCTCAGGAGGTGTTAGTAACAAAATTGCACAA